>JADDOH010003965.1:0-46190 GCA_016648135.1 Agrypnia vestita | reverse complement strand
GCCAATACACACACTCACATATTCACGTCGCACATTTCTACAAAAATGCCATTTCTAAGTAATTCAAAAGGGCGATTCTTTGGAATATCATTTCCAGATAATTCATTCTCTTTGTGCTAGGATTGTTAAGCCGTTAGTAATATTTACAAACACAACATGTAAAATATTTATTTACTTACAAACAAATGTCGCGACGTCCAAGGAGAAAGCGTTGTTATTACATATTATTATTTTAATAGCGCATACTTAAATATATAATATATATATACATATCGTGAGTATACTGGCAGAAGGCATTAAGTCACAAAAGCATAACATAATAACTTTTCAGAAGAAATTGACAAAATTAAAACCTTCTTAAAATCCAACATAAATTCGTAAATTGTTTAAATTTAAAGCTTTTTTCAAAATACTTTTAAATATTATTCATTCACCCGTATTATTAAATAATTCACATATGTATTTGCCTATATACAAAATAGCTATAAACAATAGCCAATAAACAAAAACAAAAAAAGCACACAAACCTATATACAAAATAAGAACTGAGGCCTTCTTATCAGACTCAAAGAAAGAGCTTCTCTTCACTGATGAGGTCCACATGACTAATAAAGTTTAAAAAAATGTCTATTTAATATGTAAATATGTAAGATTTATATTATGTATCTTATATTAAAGAAAAAAATGTTCTCAGATAATCGCGATTAAAGAAATATGAAAGCAGTCAAGCTCGTAGAATCATTTTTGATTTTCAAAAAATTTTTGTGTATCATACAAAACCATCTTTTGGGCACCAACATTTTAACATTTAAAATCAATGAGTTAGACGAATACGAGAAAAAATTATAATTATGTGACTACTAACTTAATACATTCCCTCAGTAGGCAGCTATTTCATTTTAAATAACACTGTTGAAAAAGAAAAGAACAACAAATCGTTTTTATTTTTTTTATTGATTTAGTTTACAAAACAAGTAGTATTAGCTTAACTTAGAGATAATACCAGATATTTAAATAACCTAAATGATAAATGTGAGAATTGTGATTAAAAAAAGAACACAAAAATAATTGAAAAAAAAAATCACTGTCATCAATGCGCAAAGTCTCAACTTCCATCCATCTCCCCCACCATGACTTGATGATTTTGAATAAAATATCAATATGACTAAATGATTTTATTAACTTGAAAAGCAGACATCTTACGACAAAATGCTTTTATCAGGACATAAAGCAAAAAATATATAAATTTTACAATTTTAAACAAAAAATCACCAAAATCTGACTTAATGCCTTCTGTTAGTACCTACACCTTCGATATGCTTTAATATAAACAAGCAATGTGCATCAATTTTTAATCTATTAAAAAAACACACATTTTATTATATTCCAGGCTTTATTCGAAAACATTTTTTCTTTCTTCGTATTTCCTCGTACATCATAGATTTTTGAGATTTAGAACGATGCAAAAAATGAACACAAAATAATTTTTTCTAGTAAGTAAGTAACCTTTTTTATACTACTTATTTATTAAGAATATCATATTGAGGCTTGTAATACGGGCTTGCCAGGTAACTTTCCCCCGCTTTCTTCTTACCGGACAAAGCTAGGAAATGGTCTTTTGATTGTGGTCAACCTATAAAAGCTCTACACCCTGCCGTCCTGAATTCATAATGCAATCACAAAATTATTATATCTATTTGTTTAACCTTCTATATACTTCACATCTCCTTTTTCTAAATTATGTTTTATCTTATATACCTCACACCTCATTTTTCTAAATTACTCTTATAACTTTAAACAACTATCTGGATCTTGGATTTCTTATATATATTATTATGTGCCGTATATTGAAATAAATAAATAAATAAAAGTTGCACACTCCGCGTAATAGCGTGTCTATTAATTACATCTGGTCTGCATTTTTGGACATCCTCAATTACGCAAATAATTAATTGGTATGAATAAGCCATAATATTCCAGAAAGTTCAGAGGGTCAATCGTGTATCTTACGATGTTGGCCATCCTGTCTTCGCGATTCGAGGCTGCGGTAATAATATTCTCTCAGCATTTCTTCGTGGTGAGTGAACAAAGCATATTTCTGCGCATATATAGCGCTATAACTTATTTTCAATCTGTATAATTAATCTTTCTCTTCCTCTTGTTTCATGTTGGTTCTCATATTGATTTTTTTTAAATAGAGATGCGAACATAGAATACGTGTCACATCAATATTCTTACTATTTTCAAACTAAGTTAAACGCTTGTGCTATGAAAATAGAACTAACTTGCTGGTCTGGAGTGAGGTTCGAATCCGCGATCTTTGGATCGCGAGGCGAAAGTTCTAACCTCGAGACCAAAAAGCTACTCCATTTTTTTCTATTCATTACAACAAATTTGCATCCATATATAGTAGTAGTGAAGATTTGAATATTAATTTACACAAAAATAATTGAGTTATCATCAGGAATATTTTATTCCCCTGTGCGAGGCCAAACCCAGCCTAGCCTATAGCCTTAGCTTAAAGATTCAAATTAAGAGGTTGGTTACCCTGGGACAATAAAATTTAGTTAGATGATTGTGATTTTTTGCAAGGAGATGATTATTCTTTTGGCACGTTTTAAGATACACATTAAATTAATATTTTATTGGAAAAATTATAAAACAAAATTCAGCCTTCTGTCTATTTCCGCGAGGGAGCCTCCCTAAATCACGTGGTTCCATTTTGAACCTTTTGAACCCCTTCTTCCCCCGAGTGGAACGTAGTTTTATTCTGTTAGTTCCAGAAGGGTTCTTTTGTGTTATTTTTTCTTACGGAAACTATTTTAAAATTATTGATTATGTGCAAACCGATCTGCGCAGATTTATGGACCGCATATTGTGTACCATTTTAATAGTGCCAAATAAAATAATTGAGAGAATTGCGTAGCTCGACTCTGCTCCCCCTACCCTCACGTAGCCCAGCGTAACATTCCACTTAACTCCTCTCCCTTAATTTATGGATGCTCCCTGACTAAGATTCAACTTTTCAGAAAATAAAATCATGTACTTATTATAACAAACGAAGTTTGTGCAATGTCCGATTTGGAAAAAACTTTTTTTGATGTAATTGGGAGCAACTGAAAAAAATTTTTTTTTACGACTGTTGTATGTTTTTGACTTACCAAATTTTCTGCAGTTTTTCCAGGCATCCTTCTTTTTAATCCGCATTCTCATCCTCCAATGTTTGAAATTAATGAACCAAGACACACATAGGTCTTCCGCAGAAAAGGACCTTAATTAATCCGTGTGCTAGCTGTCTTACATAGTCATCAGTAACATAAGGACAGAATACCGAAAATGTCAATATTTTCAAAAAAACTATTTATCCAAGCCAGGGCTATCCAATACACGGTCCACGCCAAGATTTTGTACGCCTCAACTGTTTGCTCAACCTTTCTAATAATGAGCGCGAATACAGAATACTTCCATGGCAAAATAGTAATTTCACTCGCGGCCAACATAATATAGTAGCATAGAGACCGTACTACTATTAGATGTCCTCAGTGTAGCTAAAATTATAAATCATAAATATTTTTGTAATTCTTACTCTAGGTATGATTTTTTCCGGGTACAACCCTCAAAATGACATTTTTTTATACTGCCCTGGGATTTCTCAAGTTAGACAGCCCTGATCTATAAAAATATAAATACATCATAAAAAATTGTAAAGAACATTCTATATTAAAAAATAAACTGACGTGCTACTGGGACTCAAATCCGGAATTTTCTACTTAAACTAATCAGACACAGGTCGCGGGTTCAAGACCCAATGACATCATATTAACGTTTATTTATTTAATATTTTTACAATACAGTAGGCACGTGCTAAGTCGGTTTGCATCCATCTTTATATATTTACAATGTCGTATGCAATAACATGCATCGCTTAATGTTATTGTAAAATTTCATAACATAAATATTCCCTGAGATTATTCAAGGAAATTAAAATTTAATATAAAAATAAGATTCTGAAAAATTGCCTCATCTTAATTAATTAATTAATTATTATTAATTATTACTTAATTAACATCTAATAGGATTTTGTCTCGAATTATGAAAAATCAAGACGTGAATTTATTGTCTTTAAATTGTGTACAGTTCGTTTAGAGTTGTGATATTTTTAACAGGTAGTTAATAATATTTTCAATATTTCTACATTATTCACTAAAAAATGAAATTAAATGTCCTGAAATAGTCTAAGATTTAATAGTTAATTAGCTGTTCACACCCGGCGTTGCATGGGTCAAGGATTCAGTTAAAAATAAGTTTGTGAGGGGAAACAACGATTCCATTGTTTTGCAAGGCCTCTAAAAAAATGTTTCCATTTAATCTAGGCTGGGATGAATGGGATAACCAGGGGAGGAATGTGGTCTAAGTTTACTGCAAAGATCTAAAGAATATGTATGCAAAATTCGGTAGAACGGTACCTAAAAATGTCGCCTATGTTACCCGCCGGGTCCAAAAGAATAAGTAATTAAAATACCGATCAGATCAGTCGAACGGTACAGATTTGTATGGAAAATTATATCAGGGGAGGAAAAGGGGTAAAGGGGGAGGGTGGAAATGTCACTCGTGTTATCCGCCGGGTCCTAAAGAATAAGAATGCAAAATTTGAGTCAGATTGGTCAAATGATACAAATTTGCATTGAAAATATATCATCAGGGGGAGGAGGGAAATGTCATATTTGTTACCCGTCGGTGTAAATTTGTATAGAGAACAGATAGACAGGCATTGAGTTTTATAGGTATAGATAAGACATAATCTAAGAATTCTACATTATTAACTCAAATTTTTTTTGTTTGTCTTGACATAGTGCAATATACTATCCTAATTTTCTTTGAAATATACGAATAATGACCGTTTTGTTTTGAAAGTAGGTATATTTTTTAAATAGAAAACAAACGAGTAAGTAAATTGACATATTTGAAAAGTGTAAAATAATTAAATTATTTTACACCACACGCATATTTTTTGTAACAGATAAAATAAAAATTTGTCAAAATTTCTAATCATCCTGAAACCACGGATTAATAAAATCTTCATTGTTTTCCTTTTATGTTCACACGTTTGCCGTGACCCGTCACTTGATCGAAGAACCGTTCACAATCGAATTAATTCAAGAAAATTTCATTCAAAAAATATCGCCGCATTTGGATATGACTCAAAAGTATTGGAAAAACATTAGCTTAAAAGTATGTCGTTACCCACCGGGTGTACTCGGAACACTCTCAGTTCTAGTTTCCATTAACGCCGCCGGGTGACGTGTACTAATATTGATTCTTTATTTTCATTCCTGTTATCCATAAAACATGGATGCAATGATTCAGAATGAAATACTGCGTACTGGCACGCGATAATATCGAAAAATAGATTGCTAAGGTTCATGTGTAGGCTCTGCTAACTCTAAATGTGTATTTTTTAACAGCCCTTTCGTGTAAACTCTTACAATAATGTATTCGCGCTTTTGTTAATGAGTATATCGTCTTTTTTTTTAGCGAAATTTAATTAAATTTTAATAAATATTATTATTAAGTTCTATTATTCGTGTTAACTATTTTTAAGTGCTACAGCTGTTTCGGCTTGTAAGGCCATTATAGGCCATTATATATAAACCTCACTCCAGACTAGCAAGTTAGTCCTATTTTCATAGTACAAGCGTTTAGCTTAGTTTGAAAATAGTAAGAATATTGATGTGACACGTATTCCGTGTTCACATCTCTATTTTTTTTTTTAAAAAAAAAAAAAAAAAATAATATATATATATATTATATATATATTAGTTTAACATCTTTGGGGGTAGCGGGGTACACCCAAAGAAATTAATACTAACATTTCTAAAACCCGTGAAAAACCTTCATATCATATATATCTATATATATATATTATATATATATTAATATATATATAATATATATATATATGTTTTGCTTGAGGTTTCCGCGAGCGTTATTGTATGTAACAAAAGGAACTTTCTGGACTCCTCGCGTTTTCTGTAAATGGTCTCAGTGAGAAGACCAAGGCCGACGTTTTCAACACGGTATCACGTGCCATTGTCAAGGCTAAAAGGCCTCAAAAACTACGGACTAGCCGTACTTGTTCGCGGGTGACATGAAAGTCTCCCACCAATAAGGCAATATGCCTTCGTCGAAACGTCGGCCTTGGTCTTCTCACGGAGACCATTTACAGAAAACGCGAGGGAGTCCAGAAGTTCCTATTGTTACATATATATATATATATATTTATATATATATTATAGACTGTTTGATAATGGCCTTTTAAAATTTAATTTATTTTAAATTTCGCTAAAAATAAATATGGAGTTCTACAAATTAAACACAAAAACCATAAATAACTTCAAAAAAAAAGAAAAAAAATGAGTATATCGTCGCTGTATATATATAATTAATCCTATGTGCTCTTTACTACATTCTCAAATGAACGAATCAATTTGTTGATTTTTCATATAAATAATGGAGATATAATAAAAAAAACATTTCCGCTTATCTGGAAAGTCTGCCTTGTGATTATTTAAAATATTTTTTTTAAATCTAGTTTGTGCAATTATTTTTTAAAACAGTTTTATTCGTATATTTCAAAATGTACTAAAACGTCACATAGGATTAATTATATATACAGCGACGATATATTTTATGTTATTGAATGAATCCTTAATTTTGAAATTATCGCATCATCGTTTATTTACTTAATATAAATTAATTATATATTTGTCGGTCAATACATTTCGTGCTTAACCAACAAATCTACGCTACCCCTAGTGAGAATGTGCCAAACTTATAATTTGTTCAGTGACATTGATATATAATATTTTGTCTTACTTAAAAACATAAAAATTTAACAATATTCTACAACACTGCACAATGCTAGTAGGCCTACAGATGATTTTTTCTTTTGTGTGTCTATAATTAGTAATTTTTACACGCTATTATTTATTGTCTTAACTGTTTACTAGTAATTAATATTCGACCCACTTCCTGACCAACAAATATGCTAAAATTTTGCAGAGAGGCGTATTCCGGAAGACAATATAATAATCATTAATTATCTTCTGGTTTGTGTTTTCTGGGGTATTAATGCCGTAATTTGATGATCTTTCTGGCCGATGTTTCTGATGCCATTGCAGGGTTCCATTTTATCAAGGTAGACCCTCAGTGGTGTTGAAGTTCTTAAATGTATGTGTATCTCATATTGAACTTTACAGTCTTCGAAAAAAGTGTGAAAAGCTGAGGAAAGTCAACTGCAAAAATATCATCACAAAACCGACATCCTGCGATCAGTAGCATTTTCTTAAATACTATGTTTCTTTTCTACTGTACTAACAAGCAAGTGACTATTCCAAAAATCCGTTTAACGAAGTAGCTTAGTAAACAAATATTTATTTATTTATTTCATCACATACGTTGTTTAAAAAAAACAATTTTACAGGAGAACAGTTTAAAGTTTATCTTTACATACAAAATGAGCGCATTTTTCCGCTTTAACAAAAGTTTTTAAAATTAAATTAATTAAAGTAATTTTTTTTTAAATTTTGTATTGCGGACAAGTGTACTTTCTTTGTATTGTACAAAAAAGTCAAAAATGCATTTTGGTAGATCTTCTAGTTTACATGGGGACCGTCGACATCCTTCATTTAAAGAAATGTTTAATATAAAAATAACTAAGCATATATAATGATATAAGCATGTAAATACAATGAAAATGAAATATAACAAAAACAAAAAAACAACAGTTTGTAAACAATTTTTCTGAATGAAATATTATTCTTTAATAGGTCATGTTTTATTTATCCCTTAATTCATATTTTTAATATTCAAATATACGCGGATGTCTTTGTTCTCTTGAGTTAAAGATTTTTTACCAGAAAAGGTGACACCATTTCACTTTCCATTTAGTGATCTTTTAATGAGTCAGAAAAAATGAAGCGAATGAGTAACGTGCGGGACGATTTAAAGCGAATTCGATGTGGGGATGGCACGCGCTGCCGTTAACCCTTTAGATATTGTCGACGTGTCTTCGGCATTAACTTATTATTAATAAAAAGAAAACTAATTTTTACGTATGCAGCTCTATCACTTGTCTCTGGTCAAACTCTCTTTTGTAGTTAATGTCGCTAAGCGATGCTTTCAGAATCCAGTGGAGCATCTCAGACCCTTTAGCAATTTTCAATTCAATTATTTTATTTTTTTATTATTTATTTATCACATTTTGATACATGTCCCGTCCCACATTCCCCTCCACAGTCTCCACTCGCTGTTAAAGTAAGTTAAAGTAAATTACTATATTCAGTGGAAAATTTGTAATTCGCATAATTTTACAAACCATTATTTCATGCGCGGTATGATCGACAATACTGAAATTATGCAGAGCATTGGTTTGTATGTTCCTGATAATTACCTTAGACATCGTCAGCATAGATTGTTTCACATTCCAATATACAGGACCAACCTGCCGATGGTTATGCCTGTTGGAAAAGCTACAGCTATGCTGAACAAGATTGCTTTAGATATTGATATATTCCATGTGTATGAGGGGGTTTTCCGAAGCAAGATTCTCCTACACCTTTGACCAGATTGTACAGGTCACTTTTAATTGTTTAATAATTGTTTAATAATAAATTAGTATTTTAATACACGATATGTATATGTGTGTGTATGTATGCATGTATATGTATATGTGTATGTATGTATACATATGTGTTTATGTATATGTGTATATGGATGTGTATGTATATGTGTATATGTATATTTTTAGATGTAAGTTAATAATATGTATGCATTGAACATAATGTTTGTAATGTACATATTATGTAATAAATAAAAATTGAAATTGAAATTGAAATTGAATTTGTTAAGATTGTTGTTTTGCTGTTAATTTTCCCCAAAATAAAATAAATAAATGTCATAGGAAAAGGAGCCGCTCATCTTACTAGGAAGAACATGTGCCGAGCAGTGAGTTGCTCATCTAATTTGTCCAACACCAAATTCGCGCGACTTGGATGTCTTCAATTCATCAATCCATGATTTTAAAACTCATGGATATTTACTTTAGTCATGCACATTTTTACGAGTGCTAGTATACTATGCTTATGCGAGAATGGATCGGGGGATATGCTGAATACTTTAATTTCGTGGACTGTTTAATTTCAAACAAAGATTTCTTTAAAGTACGAGAATTTCGCATATTTTTTTGTTCGGACATCGTATGTGTCTATTTACGCAGAGTATGCTTACACATTTTTTTATTATTTTATTTATTTATTAAATCCCAAAAGAAAATATACAAAATATAATATATATTACATACATTATAAGTATATTAAATCCTATAAAGGTATATAAATATACTTGTACATAGGTTCGGGAGATGAGAAGTTAGACATGTGTAAAGATTTACACACGACTAAAACTCAATAAAAAACTAAATAAAAACTAAAAAAATAATAAAAACAATCTTTATGCTATATTTTTTTCCATTTTTTCCTTTACTCTTTCTCTTTATACAAACAAGATATGGCTTTATCCTCCCCATCTTGGTCCCTAATGTAAATTTTATTCTTTGATTCCCTCTGAATGTTTTTACCTCTTACGTTACATTTTTTTTTATTTGCAAATTTTTTTATTAATTCTTCATCAAATGATTAGTTAATCCTGCGGAAACTGAAAAGACGGCCTCTGTACTGTTAACTGATGTGTAAACCGATTTTTATTTGTACTGTTGGTATCCCGTAAGAAACGTAAATAAAAATAAATAAATTTACACACATATTTTTATTTTTTTAGATTATTAATGATTTTTTATTCACCTATTCTTAAAATAATAGATTACGGGGAATGTTAAGAGTAAGGGAGGGTACACCCCCCACACTCTCCTTCCCTTTTTTGAATACAATTAAACATGGCACGCCATCTATTGGGTGATGCAGCTTCTCTAAGAATAAAAAATCTTCCCTGTGCGAATTTTAAATACCTAGGGTGACTTATTGTTGATTTGTTGTTACTTTTTAAAACATCATTGACCTTTACAATTTTTTTAATCTAATTAATATATTTTTATGATTTTCTATTTTTTTCTCTAAATAAGACGCTTAAATGTGCTTCCAGTTAAAAAATAGCTTCCTTAGTATATTCGCCGAATATAAAACAAATTGTTGAGTCACTCTGAAGATGTTGAATTAAATATTGATGCAGAAATCTTGCGGTCGGGTCCTCTCCTCCCAAGAGGAAAAGGTTCGTCTCGATTCTTGAAAATGTCTGCGATGAATTTAATTAAAAATAATTACTGTTGCCAGAGCTGTTCCATTCGTCATATTTCATAACAAAAGTGAAATTAACTCTAAATCGCTGACGATTAGTCGCCGGAGCGATTTCAGGAAAACGTCGCAATACATTCCTCGGTCGCGCAGTACGATTCTGTGTAACTGTTATTCACTTCACTATCTTCCCAAGACAACTGTGAAACAAATAATAACGACGATTTTAGTATTTGCTCAGCTGTTTCGTATGAGGGGTTTAGTAGCAAAATTATCCATCGGAGGAAATTGAGATAAACGTGCAGTTTGCCCTCGTTTTTCCGACCTCGATTTAATGGACGAGTATGTCATATTTGAAAATTAACACATTTAAAAATGAATACCTGTATAAAGACGTGTTGGGTCTTGAACGGTACAACTAGTACCTACCGAAGCAGGCGATGAAAATGACGATGATGATGCTTTAAGCTTTCGAAGGCAGTATAATACATAGCTTTGTTTTATTGGATACTTTTTTCTTATGTTCACATGAGAGCTTTAAAGATATTTTTTCCGACATTGCATCACGTACCTTCATCTTTAGAGACGATCCATTTGGCGACATATTGCACCTTTAGAATTATAGCTAGCTAATTCATTCATAATCTTAAGATTTCATTATCATTACTTTAATTAATTTTTT
Organism: Agrypnia vestita; assembly: GCA_016648135.1. Classification (NCBI taxonomy): domain Eukaryota; kingdom Metazoa; phylum Arthropoda; class Insecta; order Trichoptera; family Phryganeidae; genus Agrypnia; species Agrypnia vestita. Next base: position 35,201 of record JADDOH010003965.1, on the reverse strand, counting down.
TATTATTGAATGGCTTGATACATAACTAGAGTAAGATTTAGAAGAAAAATGATTTGAATTTTTAAAAAGTATAGCCAAATATACTTCTTTTTATACAAAATTTACAGATTTAAGAATCTTTATTCATCATTTTCTCAAAACTTAAAATTTTTAATTAGGTCTCTATAATTCTAAGGGCGCGATATTTACGTACATAATTGCGGACGTATCATCAAATATAGTAACAATTATTCCTACGCGTGGTTTCAGTGTCTGTTCGTACTTAATGCATCATTCCGGCGACGACACCACAAGCGTGCGTCCCTCACGTTGGCCTTGGCCAACTGTCAAGTTTGTATGGTTTGGAAAAAAATATTAGAAAAATATAAATATCTCATACCAACGACGACATCTGTACAACTTTATGGGAATGAAAAATTTTCAAACCACAGAGGGCGGTAATAAAAATACAAAGTGTGCAAAGTTAAGATATATACAACTTCCAAAAAATTTGATGGATGTGGTAGTCTGTAATCTATCATGGGTGGAAGTAGTTAACGTTACATGATGTAAAGTAATCAATTAAGCTAGCTGTATGATTGGTTGTAAACCCTATGAACACCCGAAAAGACTTCCATACCTTTTTCTCATATAATAAAAGGCATCGTTTTCATGAGACGTCTGTAATATATATCTTGAGAAATATTAGTAATTTTTCAAGATGGGAATTTGTGGTGAGCTATTCTGCATATTCATTCACGAAATTTTGCCGTTTTCCGTACAGTTATTCGGAATGGTGACGCGATCGGCTGGTCCGCCCACTTCATCCGCCCCTGCCTGAATTCCCAGCTTTATAATATCTTCACTAAAAAATAGTCTATTTCCACGTTCATTCATGAACATCGGTTGATTGATGGTCGCGCCGGTGATAGTTGACGTGGTCCTGACTAATGACGAGGGTGTATTTCGGCCGTAACGTTGAAATACATCGGCAGAATTTAAAGAAAAATTGATGAAAATCAACACGAGCACGAACACGATGCAAGAAGAGGTGCAATATGTATCAACCAATAAATGCCAAGACTTATTTGTTGGGGAAACTGTCACAAGACCACTCAAGAGCCTTTATATAATGCGCATAAATTGATCTAAAAAATTAGTTTTAAAAAAAAATTATATTCATCACAATTTTAATACAGTGAACATAAATTGATGACAGTCAGCCAGCTTTTCATTATTCAGATTCTGTGTAAATTCTTTAAAAACAAAGTTATTGCCAAAATAACTTAGCAAATACCAAACTTAACTTACCAAAATAACGTAACACTAAAGCCCGGTCGCCGAAAAGAGAGATTTTCGTACATTGACCCTACGCTACGTATCCTTGTCGCACGCGTACAATTATGTTGCTGTCACGCTCGCACAGGCACAGCGAGCGAGCATGATAGCAACATAATTGTACGCGTGCGACAAGGATACGTAGCGTAGGGTCAATTTATGAAAATCTTTCTTTTCAGCGACCGGGCTTTAGAATGTGTGCTTCCTTAATGTGTCAGACCATAAATGCCAAGACGGCATTTGGACTAAGAGTTTTTTTTTACAAGGCTCCTTTGTTTTATCGTGTTCTTCTCGAAAACATTAAGATTGCAAATACATCCTTACTTTAAAAAAATATGTTTAAGGATTTTATGCTGAGTGATAATAATGCGTGAAATGTCTTTGTTATTCATTTTATCATAGTCAGTGTGGACACTCTACTTTTTTTTTTCCGACACAATATTATTCCGTGAAGACATTATTCATAGTGTTGTCTAGTACATTTGCGCAAGTACCCAACTTTAGAAAATAAGTTTTATTTTATGCTCATTTGCATATACATAAACTGTTTAAATAATTCAACTGTATTTTTTCGTAAATGTGAACATAACATACACAACATATTTACATTACTTCTTTTTTAAATTCGTTGTATTTATTATCTGCTAGTGAATTCAATAATATTTACTTGTTTTTCTCTATCAACATTTTCTATCTATATGTACAATATCTAATAAATTAAATAATTTTATATACTAGGTTACTTTAAATTTACTGCTAAACTCAAGGCCAACAGGGCGAAGGAGCTTAGGAAGGCCAAAACTAAAATGGAGTTACAACGTCCTCAAAGATATCTCTGCCTTAGACCTTCGAAACTGGAGAGAGCTGGCACTAGACCGAGATGAGTGGAGGAAAATTATTGAGGAGGCCAAGACCCACCAAGGGTTGTAGTGCCAAGAATGATGATGATGATGACTAGGTTACTTTACCTGTGAAATTTATGTTTTATATACAAAAATTCAAACAATATATTTTTTATGAATATGAAAAATATACCTATATGCATTGACGTATTATATCATTGCCTATATGTTTATTCGAATATTGGGAATTTTTGTCTATGCACTTTTTACATTTTAATGGAAGTTTATTGGTGCCTTTGCTATAGAAATCCTATCTCCAAAATTATAAAGTTGGCGAAGTAAAATATCTAATTAGTTATCAGAAAGTAAAACAGACGCCATATTTTTAATCCATACTTTTCGATTCAAAGATATCGAAAAAATAGTGTTGATATCTATAAAGAAACAACAATTATTTGAATGTCGTAAAATTTTAAAGAACACACAAAGAAAGTTTATTTGAATCAATATGATGTATTGATGTCAGTATACATACAATAATCTAAGTATGAAAATCTCTGGTGAATACAGGAAGTACTAGTAATTTAAAAATCTGTTCTATAACGAAGACACTATAGACACTGAAAAACTAGGAAAAAATATTCGTTTGAAGAGGATAAAAAGCCGTAAGAGGGAACGATTGGATGCCAAGATGGTAGAAGATTGAAAAAAGTACATGGAAGATGCGAGGAGGCGATCAATAGAAGAAGTTATCTGTCTACACTCTACACCTATAAACCGAGCTAAATCAAATTTTAAGGACCCTATGCAAGACATGTTTCTTCTTTCCTCCTCCTAGCATCCATACCCTCTCTAACAATATAAAAATGTAAAATATTTAAGATCATCAGTCACAAATTTTCTCAATTGTACTCTACTCTAGAAAATTATATGTATACAGTCCTAACCCTTTCTGCGCAAAATATAGTATGCATCATAGGGCCCGCGTAAAGCAAACATTTCCTTCCACTCAATCTTACCTTCGTATTTTAAATTATACATTGAAGAGTTGTTAACATATTATGCCTTTTTTTTTTTTTCTCTAATTTCCGAGTAGACACATTATTTTAGGAACTGCATTCTCGTTGCTACCATCTTTAAGTATTTTAATATTTATTCAATTCTATTTTCCAAGAAAAATTACTTGAATTTTTTTTCCACAATAGCTGATGTCATATTGCGTTAAAACCTGTAATGGAAGTCAAAATTGAATGACGAATAGGATTTAAATTAACATTAATTTATAATTTTTTCATTGCAATCTTTAATATTTAATTTTAGTCTTCTTCTTCTTCTTCTTGTTTTATATCATTGATCTGTTCTTGAGCGGGAGTCGTCGAGCACCAGCTATCTTTCTGGTATACGATGTCTCACGGGTATATTGTAGACAACCACACCGGGAATTCTTGTACCATCCATCCTATCCACGAGGTCTCTCCAGTACCGCCGTCTCTTCCTGCCCCATTTAACGATGCCTTCTGCTTTACAGAGTTTTTAGTCCTGTCTCTAAGAGTCTTCCCTGCTATAGTGCGCAGTACGCTCATCTCGGACGTCTGAAGAAGGCATTTGGTCCTAAATGTGTTAGTCCTATTTGTTATACTAGATGTCATAATGGGGCCCATCCACACCCAGGGCTGTTTCATATCGGCCCTACACTTTCGCCACCCAATTTGGATTTTTTTTGCTTAAGTGATCATCCTCCATAAGCCACTTAACCACGTATGAGTGGAAGCGGTGTGGGGGGGGGGGGCGTCCACACATAACCGCTTTACTGTCTTTTAAGGATGAGGAGGGGGAACCCATAGTTTATTTGCTTATCAAATAAGATATGTCATAATAGGCATGATAGAGGTTTTGTTAATTCGGACCTTGCTATGTGCGAGCATGCGCTTGTTCCTCAAAGAGAAACTGGTGATACTTTGGGGAGGCTTTTGTTCAGCAGTGGAGAGTCACGAACTGACGATGATGGCGATGATGACCTAATAAATTTTCTTAAATAATTCTCTGAATTTTATAATTAATTCAATGTAAACGTTGACATACATCTTAAACGAATTCTTCGAAACACTACTAGATCCTTATGCCGTCATAATTCGGAGAGGTCAATAAAAATCAGTTGCGCACTTTGCTCTCCAAACCAAGTGAAATAGCCACTAATTTTGTTATTATGTTTGTTGTACTTAACTGTTACATATGTTCTGAGAGCATAATTTTGTGCGCGCTCTTCATATACTAAATTTATATCGCAGGTATCTATGAATACCTATATCAAATTATTATGAAACTGTCCCTCGAACAATCGTACTACTATAAATTAAACTTATCAAATAATTTAAATTTTGCGAAAGTGCGGACAGTCCGCCCTATACCTCCGCGGGTACAGGTAGTTCTCTTGATGACGTTGAATACGACTTCAACGAAAAGTCGAGAACCGTTTCTCGGAAAAAACATACGGTTCGTATAAAACATCCGTAACCATTTACAGTTAAATATTTTCATCCTTCTGGTATACGAGTAAAAGCAAAATTTGTAAAGTAGGTACAATAAGCTTTTCAAGCCCATTAGAAAGCACATTATTTAAATGAATTGATGTGAGAATTATCTCAGAGCAAGGACGGCACTTAATTATTGAATTATTCAGTGAAAAAGATTTCTTTCAATCATCTAAAATATGTTAATGTACAAATATCACTATGAATAAACCATTACGAAAAATTAAGAAAATGTATGTGTAAAAAACACACATTTATGTTAACAAAAATCATACAAACCTAAATTATACATATCATAATCAGAAAAATACCTATTTTCTTTCGTTTTATTTTACGCGTTCCCCATATAACTCTATAAAGACTTCCATACTGTTACCTATATAAATAGCTTTGTCTCTGTGAGACTTCTATAATTTATCTTATATAAAAATACTTATTAACCTAAAAGTGTGACACATGAATCTTGGGTTGGTTCTGCTAGCTAGCTAGCTAGATAGCTAGCTAGCTAGATAGCTAGCTGATTTGTTTTAATTTTTGAGAAGACTTTAGAATCTTATTAGTTATTTGGATTCTTAATTTGCTCTTTATTTCAGTTCATGCTTGAAAGAGGTTACGCGAAAGATGCGCGCTCAGTAAATAAGTCACGCTTTTTACAAAAAGACGATTTTGCTTGAAAATACTCGGTTTCAAACGACATTAAAAAAATGTAAAAAATACGTTTTATTTTCAAGGGGATTTAATTATGCGAGAACAAACACTTTAACTACGGTATACTCGTAAATGTGTGTTATATGGAGGAAAAACATTCTTCCACTATGACCCAATCCCCTCGCCTCACGAAGGGGTTTAGTTCATCGCTGTACAATTTTAAACTCTGATTTACTGTCTTAATTGTGATAGATAAGATAGGGTATATTTTGAATTGAATTTGTCTTTTTATGCTGTCACTTACCTAGCCCTAGGGCACGTTCTTGAGTGTCCGTGAAAGTTATATTAAATACGATATACGTAATAATCCAAATTTGGGGCTACTTGACGCCAGACAGTAAAGCTAATATACAATAAATTAAGCAGGTTTGTATCCAAATAATGGATCCACCCCTGAGGAACAAATCAGCGCTACACCTCTGCGTGTTCTAGACACCGTGTCAAAACTAATTTGGTACAATAACTTGTGTAGAAACAACGATAAATCATTTTTGTCTGTTTCTTTTTCCATCAATTTAACTGAAAACCTTTTGCGTCTATCTGGGTTAAAAGTTGTATTCAATGCCGTAAACACCAGCGCCCTACATAGCTATTAAGCATTCAAATATTATTATAAAGTAGTTTATTTCTCAGCGTTTTGGTTTTCGGTTTTACCATATTGAGTTTAATCTACAATTTAAAATGTTATGGTTTAAGTGATGAAGAAATGGCTCCATTCTACAATAAATAAATAATAATTCCACAATACAAATACGCATAATGAAATGCTTCAGACACGCCACAAAATGTAATGATGCAATAAAGAAGCTGTTCACGGAAGGTCACCTTATAGATGGACAGATCTGATGAAGTCTGCAACCAATGCCTCAGTAGCAGATCGGAGCAGAGGGCACCGGATAGTTTTGTCGGTGGTGTCTTTGGTATCAGTGAACATGCCTGCTCTGCCAAGAGCATAAAGAAAAAAAAAGAAGATATAATTTCAATTTGACGCTACAAATTTATTTATTTTATTTGTAGCCTCCTTCTTACACCTCAGCAATCATTCTCTACAAGATCTAATCCTTGAGTAGATAGTTAAAAATCAAAATCTAACTCCATGAATTCCTTGATTACTGGAAAATTGTTTGCCAACAATTACCACCAGATAACCTAACCTAACTTTTATAAATACTTTTAATTGGCAACAATTCTTTGTAAATAACAATTGTTTTGTAAATAATTAATATGTATATATTTTCCAATAAACGTGTTTCTTAATCTATATTATCTATATTCATGTAAAAAACTAACCAATAAAAACCAAGTTTTTATTATACTCCCTTTCTTATTGAATCAGGTTTCGTGCCTACTGCACGCGTCTGGGTCATTACTCATTTGTATTGATTCCAATTTGAAAAAATCATTAAATTTGCAAAGTTTCGGCTCGATTGGATCACGGGAAAAGGGTTAAAAATCGATCCAAAAATTTTCCGGCACCCAACAAACCGCAGACGCTACGAGTTAAAAGAAAGGGAGTAACTATACTATAACTAAAACATCCTGTCACGCAATTGGAGAGCAACTTTCCTAGCGAGCAATTGTGGGCTAGCAATTTTCCGCACACCGAGTTATTTTTTGGCAAATCTTTGGAACAACACTGCTGGGATAATCTACAGCATTCAGGAGATGTCTTAAATTGACAAAACATTCTCGCAAAAATTGAGAAATGTAGAGAATGATCTCGAAGATTCGAAAAACTAACGTGTAGTGAATGAATTAAAATAATCAATAAATCATTAAGTAATTTACAGTGCTTTCATTTGCCTCCCATAGCCACGTCCCATGACAAAAAATATATTTTTTAAATATGAAAAAATCGTTCATTTTTGCAATGGATCAATGGATTTCTGCAAGTCGGGAAAACTCAATCTGTGAAATAGAATCAAAAATCTTTTTATCTTAAATTGCATCATCTAAAAATGCCGCAAAACGGCTTTGGGAGGGCCCTGCTTTGTTGCACTGTTTTCTCGCAAAGGCTCTTCGGTTAGAGATCCAAGTATGACGTGAGAGTGCAATTGGTATTTCCTGATCGAGTTCCAAGAACGACCGGCTGAGCAGACGTTCTGGCAACATCTTTAATACGTGTCTTCACCTGTTTATGAGATTTTATATACTAAGCACAGAAGGAGGTCAATATTTGAGCTCTATTGGATCGCCACGTAATAAACACCTCACTAGCAAAGTTCCCTTTAATTTTTGTACTATGTGTGCAGACTTTAAACTATTCTGGACGGTAAATTTTGTACAATAAATGTATTCGAAAACGTGCACTATTTATTGTAAAAGAGGAATGAAAAAAGAGTCTAGAAGAATGTGCAACAGTTAGTGAATTAAGTATTGGCCAACGTACGATCTATTTATTAAAGTATAACTAAAATCAAGTTTCGCATGTGTTAAGCTACAGATACACATGCTTATTTAGTGGCACGTGAGCGTGCGCAGTATCGACCTTCTTTAGGCCTTGCTTATTAGTGGCATGTGAGTACGCACATTACTAGTAATGAGCATGCCACTGTCATTCATCATATAGAAGGGGTATCTTTGGAGCATGTGTGAACAGGCTTGCTTATTATGAGCATGCTTATGTCATTCGTGGGCTTCGCGATTATCAATGTATTATCAATGCGATCTTCTCAGTCCGCGACAGATGAAACAAATTTGGCGCGTTGGGGAGATGATAAAACATTACTTTTCGTGACTTATTACAGGAATCACGAATTTCTGTGGAATACTCGGTCACCGTTGTGTAAAAATAATATAGTGAGAAATAATGTTTATGAAACTTTATTAATAGGCATGAATGATTCAAATCTTACAATAAAAATTATAAAAACTAAAATCAAAAATGTGCGGATGGAAACTCAGGAACTTTTTTGATTTATTGGTTCACTTGAATGTTTTATTTCAGTTTGCAATGTTTCCATTTTGAACAAGAGCGTCTCTATTCTATGACAAGAGCATGCCACTAATAAGCATGTGTGTTTGATTGTTAGCTTTGGGCATGCTTATTTATGAGCTTGCCACTAATAAGCATGCCAGTAATGAGCAAGTGTGTACAGTTGTTAGAGCATGCTTATTAGTGGCATGCTCATTAGCTTGCCACTAAATAAGCATGTGTATCTGTACCTTTAAAGTATAACTGTTGCGTCGCGTTTCGACTGTTGCGGACTGTTGCGAACTCCTGAATAGTATTAATTTTAAAGTACCTAACCGTAGGACCCGCCAAAACATGCTGTTTTATTGTGACAATTTTGACACAAACTATCGTTCAAATTCAAGCATACCTCGGATGCACAAACTTGGCAATGAACTACCTACATATGTCGACATTTTAAATCTATCTCTCTCAAAATTTAAAAAAATCATTATATGATCATTTCTTTTCAAAATATTAAATTTTTATATAATGTCTTAAATTTTTTATATATACCTGGCTATTCAAATTTAATATTGCTATATTATCGGTGAGTAAAAATTTCTGAGATCACTACTTTACACTTTTTTGCATACATACATATATGTCTAACCTCATTATGTTTAAACTATGTATATATACTTTTTTACATTTATGCCCTTTATTTTTCTTTTACATTTAATCGTTTGTTGTATTTTAATTATGTATAAACCTGTTGTAAAAGGCTATTAAGCCGTGTAATTAATAAAAAAATAAAAAATAAAATAAAAAATAAAAAAATAACTAAAATCAAGTTTCGCATGTGTTATGTGTGCGGGGGATTCCTACTCCGCACACATAACAATTGGTGGAAAGCGCAATAATCAATGGGTTAAACAAAATATTAATAAGATAAATCAAGTTGATATAACCCGCTCTATGTGTACCTACTTCATTAACATGTTTATTTTGGTCACACTTCAGTAGTCAAATCGGTTGAGTCATGCACTAATAAGGAAATAGTTCATCGTCATTTTGTGCTGTTTTCAATACTTGACATAATGTGTCCTTGCAATAACGGGGTGTCATGTGACATTTTGATCGGAATTTACCTTTTTGTATCAAATTTCTGACAATGCTTTTCTCTTTAAATTTGTGTCAATCAAATCAAATAACCCAGTACTTTAGGAGGTAACAAGAAAACGAAGTTTTGTTTTAGTAGAAGTTTAATATTTTTAGAACATTAACAACAGTTGTTTTGAACCCCGATAATTCTAAATTCGTGATATTGCGAAATTTTTTAAAGACACAAGACCCAAAATGTTAATTTCATAGTTGATTAACCTCGATAATTCCGGTAATTCGTAATTCTAAATAACTTTTAGACCCTCGCGCCGTAAAATTGAAGTCACATAATTCGAAATATATTAAATAAATTATAAAAAATAACGTGCGCGTATATTATGGGATCTCCTATATTTATATACACATGTCGCGACCCCTAAACATTGGGGAATTCTGTGGAAAAAGCGTTGCCTTGATGTGCGTTAATTTAACCTGTATTTTTTTTAATTATTAAAAAGAAACAGATGCAGACGACACGGAATACGTCACATTAATATTCTCAATATTTTTGAATTAAGCTAAACGCTTGTGCTTCGAAAATAGGACTAATTTGTTGGTCTCTTGGAATGGGGCTCGAACCATCAACCACTGGACCACTAGGCGAGAGTATTAAGCATTGGACCAACAAGCTACTCAAATATTAAAGCAAATGAATTTATAATATTCGTTATATCTTACTATAATTATGGTCAAGTATGTTTTAATTTATTTGTTTATTTCTATTGAATTTAACTATAAAATTTTGGTTGGGTTGTGCCTGTCTCACTAGAAATATCTGTGTTAAGTTATAGACACTAGAACTGTATTACAGAAGAAGAATCAGAATACTGAGAAAAAAATGCAAATTTTGAAGTCGCTTATCTCCATAACTATTGATGTTAAAACGTTTTCGACTCATTATTTAGGCAGGATTCTACCTATAATTTTGTCGTCTGTATGTCGGTTCGTAACTACCGTAACTTAATTACAACATTAGTCTCAATTATAACTCAAGCAACACGCAAGGGTCGCTCCCACTAAATTACACATTTTTGACATTTATATATAATTATTTAATTATATTTAGTTTTTTGTTTGAGCGAATAAAATCAATTAAAAAAAAAAGTTTTTAATTCATGAATTTTCAACTTCATAAATAATCCTATAGTTATTATGTCTCGTGATTTTTCACGGGTGTTCGGCTGGTACAAGGTACATATTTGTCTCGCCCAGCGTGCACTGACAGTTTCAATTATTTTTTTCATTTGTGGGTAGGTACTTTCACGATGCATCTATCTGGCTAGGACTGGTCATGGCACGCACACAATTCTTTATAAATACACTTAATCACCCGCACGTCATCGGCGTAATTCTTAGACGTATCTCTCCCTCGTCTTCCGAGTAAAAACATCAATTCTTTGTGTAACCAAACACCCCAAACAGAAACGAACTTCCACGAATCCACGAACAGAGATATCCGATGGCTTCAGCATCCAGACTGACATTTAAAAATGACAGCTGAATCTGGGATGAAGAAATGACTGAAATATTTATGCATCTCATACTGAAGAATATTTTCAAAGTAGATTGTAATAACAATGCGTTTTCATGACTGACTCGACTGACTTAAGTAAATTCAATTTCTGTTTCAGCCAAACTTCAGAGATTTTGTTGAGATTTAATAATTAAACTTTTCAATTTATTTTTGTACATAACATTTACATAACAAACGTAAATTTCATTCGCAAATGTTGTAAAAAATATATAAATAACATGTATTAAACATATCTAAAATGATTCAAATTTTTATTTATTTAAACTTATTACATATTTTACAATTAACAAAGATCCTGCTAACTATGAGTTAGTTATCAGCAGGTTTCTTCTATTACTAATGAATATACCTTACCATTTAATAACAGTGCTGGCTTTATGAGAATTTATAAAATTATATAAAAATAGTTAGCAAGCAGACAGTTCACTTTTGGTCAACATAAACTCCTTGCATGCCACTTTTACCTTTGCATATGAATCCAACCCAAACAAGTCAGACGGCATACCATTGAAAACTGTTGGTATTTTAACTTGTAATGTTCTTTCTATATCAAAGATATAGGAGAATCCTGCTTCGGTAAACCCTATCAGAGACATGGAACAAATAAATGACCAAAGTGGTATTGTTCAGCATAGCAAAAATCAATAAAAATGCATTAATCAAATACACATTCCATATGGTCTCTAAACTATGCATTGTACCCAAGCATACCCTGGAGAAATTTTGTATTAGGTATACAAAAGTTAGTTTGTTAAGTACCTGAATTATATTTCTCAAATTACTTCATATATAAAATAATACAATATTTATTGCATTAGAAAAAATGTAATTCTTACACTCAGCGAAGTTTCGGTTTCAAATTCGGTGTCGGTTTTGGTCAATACTGAAACATTATTTCCATAGAAAACGAAAAAAGCTATTTCAGTCGGTCTCTAATTGGTGGTACGAAAGTTTTGGTTATTGGTGTACACTGTTTACTTTTTTTTTTTTAATTTTTTTTTTTTAAATAAGCAATTGAGTTAGTGTGGGTACAGTGCGTAATACGCACATTGTTTCGATGTGTTAAGTTTACGGATACGGGAGGGGCAATTAACTCAATTGCAAGCTTATATGAAAAGACCTATACGTTAGAATTGATGAATATCGACCGCAAGGCCAGGCGATCAAATCTTCCGAGAATATTGTTTATACTTTTTAATTGGTATAATATTATGCTTTGTTTAAATTATTTTTATGCTTAAATATTATAAGGTTCATGGGCGGGCACCCACGGATACTTTGGTGACGGCGGACGGCGCCATACTTTCCAGAAACCGTTTTAGGGCCGGTTGTTTCAAGTTGGATTAAAGTAAGCGTTGTTTTAAAGCATAGATTTTTACGTTCTCCACCAATCAGACGATCCTTTTTCGTAAAAATCTATGCTTTAATCGACCGCTTACTTTGATCGAACTTGAAACAACCGGGCCTTAGGAGGTGGTGTCTTCATGTTATTTCTTTCAAGATGTTAGGGATGAAAGACGCTGGGGACAGTGGTGAATAAAACAAACGATATATATTTTCAAGTTCTATTTATCATTTGTGTATCATATTTGTAAAATAAATAAAACAAAAAAGCCAAATAGTCTCTAAGAAAAGATACGATATTCGTGGTTTGAACCTGTCAGTACAATGAATGTGCGAGTTTAAGGATGTTTGGTGTTAGGTATTGCCAGCGATTTTGGCAGAATTTCTACTATCATGGTCATGGCAAAATACCCAATTTTTAAAATATGTCGTAAAATAAAATATGTAAACAATTTTCGAGGGTACAATCGTTCTTCGTTCAGAATATACCTGTTCGTGCAACATCTTTGGTATTTTTGTGGTTTTGAGCTATCTAGATATCTATGGATACGTAATTCTGTGGGTATAATTTACTGCGAACCTGTTTTTTTTTCTATGGTTGCACCGGAACGAACGGGTTTTGATTCACGCGGAAGTCAAGAGCTTGACATATTTTTGTGTGTACTCTGGTTTGAGGATTCACAGCTGGCCGGGGGAAGAAAAAGAGCAGACTGTTTAAACTTGCCAGAAGGAAGACCAACAACACGATGGACTACCGGAAGAATCTGATGAGTGAGTGATGATTACATGTCTAAAGAATCTTCGTGTCCAAACTATTCTAATAGATTCTAATATACATTAAAGGAAACACATTCTTATTGTGAAGTTGCAATTTCAGAATAAAGTTCTGTGAATTATTAAACAATTTTTATTAATCTTACCAGAGTGCAGTGGCGAAATTGGATAACGCGCCATTCCCGGATAGAATTGGAGGTCCGTGGTTCGAGTCCCAGCGGCATTTAAAATATTTTTACGTTAATTTTATTTTTTCTGTACGTCTTTTCTAATTGATTAATAAAAATTGTTTAATAATTCACAGAACTTTGTTCTGAAATTGCAACTTCACAATAAGAATGTGTTTCCTTTAATAAATATGTGTTGTATCAAATGTTTGCAATAATTAAAATGAAATTAATTAATTTCTGGCGTCCTCTAGCGGTAGATACGCGAAGGTATTCGTGACTATTGCATTATAAAAAGTGGATTGCTTTAAAAATGGAATAAAAATGTTAATCGATTAGAAAGAGACTACACATAATGTTGAAAAATTTTCGTTAACTTATCAGAAAGCCGTGGCGAAATTGGATAACGCGCCATTCCCGGATAGAATTGGAGGTCCGTGGTTCGAGTCCCAGCGGCATTTAAAATATTTTTTCGTTAATTTGATTTTTTCTGTATGTCTTTTCTAATTGATTAATAAAAATTGTTTAAGATTCTAATAGATTTAATAAATCTAATAAATCTAAGAAATCTAATAAATCTAATAGATCTAATAATTTTTTTAGAAATCCCAGATTCAGAGGAGCACTATCGAAGGATTTTGCCTCAAAAATACTTAACTTACTAACTGATTAATAATAATTTTTATTATAGGATGAGTAAAAAGGATACAGCGCCACACTCTTCTGTCTAAACACCCAACTCTCGCCTCATCCAAATTTTTCATTTATCATGAGTGCTCACTGAATGTTGAGGCATCTAACAGATCAGCAAATTTTCCGCGGATTGTCCCGATGCCATCAACACTCGTGTCCAGCTATTTAAAAATATAGATTTTAAATTTAAAAAAATTTCTTTCCTACAATCATCAATTACCTTTTTGATTTAACAGTAGACCCGCTATTTTGAGTGTATATTTTTATTTTGAGAAAGGGGTACCTACTTTATTTAAGGTACTGGTTATAATGTTTTTTTTTGATAATTACAATTAATAAGAGCCATAAGAAAAATATTTCCATTAGATAAATTTATTTTACACTAAACTTGTTCATTTGGCATTATTGCAAAAATTTTTATTCCAGATCTCCGTTTTATCAAAAATGCAGATACCGTCTCTTTGTTTCTTCTTTGTATAGTTTTCTGGGATATTCTGCTGTGTTTATGTGACGTCTCTGGCCGACGTTTCGGATCCCATTGCAGGGTCCATCATCAGGGCTGATAGACCCTGCAATGGGATCCGAAACGTCGGCCAGAGACGTCACATATAAACGGCAGAATATCCCAGAAAACTATACACAGAAGATTCTGAACGGCCGTGAAAACCTAAGGACGTCTCTATGTTTAGTATGGCAATATTGATATCAGCGACTCAATTGAAGGGTAAAAAATCTAATCAAAGTCTTCAAGCAATTACTGAGTTTTCTGCATTATCCTTTATAGTAACTTCATCGCCAGTTTGATTCTTACATTTTTAATGAATTTTTACATGCACACACGCAAACATAAAATATTTATCTCAGATGTTTGAGCAAGTACCTACTTTCTGGTACTATTCTGAAATTATTTAAATCATGGACACTTATGAATATATCTCTTGATTTAAAATTACTACAAAACAAAAGTTATATTTCTGTAAGCAAAAGTTATTCTGTAAAAACTCCCGTCGTATTAAAATGCCATTATGAGAATTAATAAAATAATACAAATACTTTAACATAAAAATAATAATAAAATAAAAATACTGTAAGTAATGTAAAAATAGAAATAATATAAAAAATAATAATAAAATCGCAGGCTTCGGTTAGGATTGGCAACGAAACACCAGTTTCATTAAAAAAAAATTGTCCCTGGCGTAATAAAGGGTCCTGATTACATAAATGATGTCAAATTTTGGCGCTAGCACGTTTAAAAGTAGTTATTTTAAGTTAAAAAATGATGCAGTTTTGACACTTCACCCATAGAAAATACATGTTTTTGCGGTTTTATTCATTGATGTATTATAATATAGACATGTTATTCCCGTACTAGCCGACTTTCATATGTACAGTTGCCGGCAAACTTCTTGAAATTCTTTGGCGTAGTGGGGGAATGCGCAGAAGACAAAATTTGGGTTTTGTTGGTGGAATGGTACATGCGCAAACTTCCCCCCACTACGCCGTAAAATTTCAAGATGTTTGCCGGCTACTGTAGCAAATATTGGATTGAAAGAGACAACAAATCACATCATCACAAATCAAGTAATCACGTAAAAACCAGGTAGTTTGAAGTCACGTTGACTAAAATAACATACTCATTCTTACAATAGTGTACAATATTCTGTTCCTTTTCCTTCCTCGGGCCTTTTTTTTTCGACGTTGCGTCGCGCCCGATTACAAAGGAGGTCCGTTCAATAACGAATGCAAGTAGGGCCTTTACTATACTGTGGTAGGGCGATTACCTTACTTTTGAGTTGCCAAGATTTCACGCTTGAAACGTATCTACAGTTTATTATATCATTGGTTTTATTCATAGAAAATGCCAAATCATGTTTACCATAAAGTATAATTCTGTTTCGCCTAGATCTAATATAATGAATGAGTAAATATACTTTCTTTTATGTTGGATTCTGTGACATACTATTTATTTTTTATTTTTAATAAGATTTTTTCAGTAAGCGAGTGTAGGGGGACACAAACCTGTGGAACGCCCCCACGACAGCCTTGCCACCAAACCATAACACAACGTAATATATTTTGTTTATGAATGTTTTTTTTGGGTTAGACACGGACGCTTCTACCTAAATAATCCATTGTCTATGTTTTGCGTATATATTACTTTTTTCTAATCTATGGTAAATGATTATTCAAACATCAAAAATCAATTTTCTATGGTTTCTAGTGTCAAAGATGTATCGTTTTTAACTTAAAATAACTGCTTTTAAACTTGCTAGCTCTAAAATTTGACCTAGAAAAAAAATTAACGAAATTGGTGTTTCTTTGCCAATCCTAACTCATTCCAAATCGCACATCAACGATTTATAAAAAAATAATAAAATCGCATATAAAGGATTTATAATGAAAACTATGTTTTATGGGTTGATTTTTAAACTGATTAAGAAAAAAATACTCAACAAATTATTATTTAATTAACAATTACAAGAAAAAATGTTTTTCTCTACAAATAGTATTACTATTCCCAGGGTAATTACGGAGCACAGTTATGCAGTTTGAATGGATATTTACCTTATAAAAATTCCATACATGTCCAGTGATATCATCGTACAGATGTGTGCGGGTATTCTGGTTTTGTAATTTATTGCACGATTCGCATGCTGCACTCGTCACTGCGTAACCCGGCGGCTGATTTGCGGCCTTTTATTTGTTCCGATCCCCATCATTTGTAAATTAAATTAGACACAAATTCAAAACTGTTGTAATCGGTTTCGGAACCACCCTTTCTTCCTCAGGGCAAAATACCAACTAAACATTAAAAAAAAACATAAAAAACAAGTTTTTGCAATACTCCCTTTCGCTTTGAATCAGGTTTACTATCAGGGCTAATTACTCATTTATAATGATTCCAAATTGAAAATACCATTAAAATTGGAAAAACCAAAAATTTTACTATAGGCAATTATTAATTTTTTTAACGAAAATTTGTTAGATCATTTTTATCGTCGCCACGATTCTTCCCGCAATGTTTCAGCTCGATTCGATCACGGGAAAAGGATTAAAAATCGATCCAAAGTTTTTTCGTCAGACAAGCAAGCAAGCAGACGCTACGAGTTAAAAGAAAGGGAGTAAAAATACAGGGAATAATATTTTTCCAGCTTCTTTTTTTGTGAGGACCTGCTCTATAATCTTCTGGTTTGTGTCTTCTGCGGTATTATGCCGTATTTTTTTAGACCTGATGGTGGACCCTGCAATGGAATCCGAAATGTCGGCCAGAAAAGTTGTAAAAACACGACATAATATCCCAGAAGATACAAACCAGACGATTCTGAGTGACTGATATTACTGCTATGATATTTTTGTTTTATTGTATTGTTTTCAATATTCTTTTATTGCTTGTTTCAGTGTTTTTTTTAAACATTATTAATATTCATTTATTTCTACTTTTAAAAATTATTTCAATTTTAATGTGCATTTCTTTACACAAGTGCATGCTGTAGACACTCTTAATTGGATACTTGAAATAACATTTTTGCTTGTATTATCGATATATATGTGTTTGAGACAAAAGTATGAAAGCTAATGTGTACATTTGGTGTTATTATTCTACCGAGCTTTTTATTGCTCGCTCTAATTTTGGTTGTCGGTTTCCCTCACCTTGTATTCCTCTTTTGTAGATATAAATAGCGTGGTCACACATTGTTGATAGTTTTATTTAATTATTTTTATAATAATTAGGCCGAAAATTATTGTTTACAAGAAGGCTTTCACTTGCCTTTTTATAAAAAGCAGATGAGCGCAGAAATTGTGTAAATCGTAATATTTGTGAATTTCTTGATACATTCACTAATCTATTCCATTGTATGGAGTTTTAATATATTTTTCAAAACATTTAAAAATTGTTTTACATGTACATTAAGATATATTTCGTTAAAATGTTTTTTAATTGTACAAAGTACCGTAATAAATAAATCAGTAAATATCCTAATTATCATCGAGATTTAATAGAGAGATATATTTTTTTCGAAACCGCTTGGTTATATACAACTTGTGTAATAAGTTAGTAGTAGCGATAAAGTTAAGTTAATTTTATACATTTATTAAATAATCAAAAAATAAATAAAGCTATTTAAGAACATTAATTAAAATGAAAAATTATCCGGCGGAAAAACTGAACCCCGGTCTTTCATGTAACATGCGGGTATACTAACCACTAGCCTGCAGATGAATGAGACATGAAAATAAATGAAATAATATCTCAAGCTTTTATAAAAAAATAACAAAATTTACCAAGTGCTACTGTTTTTTAAATAGAATTTAATAGTAGTATAGAAGTTTTATGTTAACATTTTGTAAGTAAGTAAGTATAAATCAATGCATTAAAAACCCTTAAATCAGAATTAATTGATATAAATGCTGGTAGGACAATTTGACACTACAGTCCCATTAGGTTAATGGTAAAATAGTAGAGCGCACATTTGGTTGTATCAATTTGGTTTATAATAATAGTTCGTTAATTAGCATAGATTTTTACGATACGGGTAGTTTGGAAAATGCAAAAATCTATACTTTAAAACAAAGATTTCTCTAAACCATGGTAATATCTTATATTTTTAGTATCTATTTTAGAAGTACCGGAATCGATACCAAGACCTCTCAAAATCTTTTTAACTTCAAAAGCTATCGCGCTTTTTTTGCGCAGTTATATTGAGATATTTTACTGGCTTACTCGCTTAATAATCATGCTAAAATACATACAAAAATAATAAATATATTTTTTAAAGTTTTATATTTATTTACAAAACTGTTAAAATAAATAAAATAAATCGATTTGATATCTAGAACTACCAACTAAATTATACAAAATCTACTCAACTAATAACTTAATTAATTAGCTGTATCCATTAGATGAAAGTAAGAGTCGGCAGTAGTCAGCAATATAACCGGTTTGTGGCATTTTGTTAGCATATAGATATGATCAAACAGGACATTAAAATATTATAAATCATAACTATAATTCACAATGTCTCCAATTAAGATACCAAATTTATTTATTTTATTTCAATTTCACGGCTCTGTTGATGTATTGTTGGAAAAATTAATTAATAAATATCGTGAAATTTGAAGACTCTGCGGTGGAAAGTTGGTCGCTTAGGCCGCTTAGGAGTGCGGGTGATATTAAAAAATAGATGAACAAGGTAATCGTATAAAATGATCATAGAATTTAGACACAGTCGCAAAAAACTAGATAAAGTGCCACCCTTAGGTATGCAAATCTAAAATTCATTCCCAGCTATTATTTTTTATCGTTCCTCTATTAAGTTCTTTTAATATACTCCTATATTCATCACAAAATTCAAATATTGAATGAATTTTTGTGGAGAGGATTTTTCAGCACAAAAATTTTGCGGACAGGCTTTCGAGAACACGTTCTTTCCGGATATATTATTATTCCGAATAGGATTTATGCGGAAATTATTCCGGATAAAAATCACCTAACCAGCTTAATCAAAAATATTTTTTGTGCTGTGTATTTTTTTTGTTAATCTAGTATTATTTTGAACAAAATTGAAGTCGATGATAAAAACTCATATGTTGGAAAAAATAAAAATTTGGCCGACATAAATAAATATTTAATACGTACAACTGTAATCCCAAAAGTAAGTAGGTGAGTACATAAGCAATACTCCATATGTATATGATATATTTTTTGTGATATGACATTTTGTGGTTTTCGGCATTTCTAACTTATCTTTTGTAATTATCATGATTATCATGAAAGGAATTTATATCGAAAATTAAAAATTAATTCGGTTTGGTACAAATCCATTAAATTGATTAAAACCATTCAGAAATTTGAACCAGTTTTTTTAAAGGTTTTAACCTTTTTATTTAACTTATATTAAAGAGAATGAATTTTTAGTTATTTTGCTTCCCTTGTAGATATTTTTAAGGCCTTAAGACAAGCAAAGCCAGTATTGATAGTGGCCAGTATTGATTTGTGCCTTAAGACAAGCAAAGCTAGTATTGATAGTGGCACATAGTCTACGTTATAGTACTATTAATATACATATACGTTTATCCCTCAACCTTACGTATGACGTTAACAAATTTGTAAGAGATTGCTGTTGCGTGATGCTTTACATAGAATGGGACAATGGGACACAGAAAAAATTACCGCTATATTTGTGTACACCTGAGAAGTTTCATGTAATGTGAATACAAATGTGGGACATTCTTAGAAGGCACTGCTTGATTGTGTCATCGACATCTAAAAATAAATTTACAGTGAATCATTGACGTTCAAAAAATTTAAAGTTGTTCCGAAGTGGAACTTGAGTTCATTATTTGGGTCGCTTCTTAGAATGACTTATACCTGAAATTAGCTTAGGTGCAGCGGAAAAGGCACACAGGGTGATCAGAAACCATTGTGGAGCAGATTCTACATACGTACTGCGAAAACAATAAAACTTATATGTGTATATCATACACATATAAGTTTTATTGTTTAGTTTTATTGTTTTCGCAGTACGTATGTAGAACTCCATAATTAAAATAATTATAATGAAAATATATGTGTAGGTACTCTAATATAGTATTTATTTTTGCATCTACTTAAATTTTTGTCTTAATTTTATATTTATATATTTTTTCTTTTAGATTTATGTATTCTCATGTTTGTATATACTACTAAATTTTTATTCTGCTTTAATTTTTACGTTTCTATTTCTTTTTTATTGTTATTTATTGTTATTCTATGTTACTATTAAATAATTTTCCAGTGAGAATAACTGCCACAGAACAGGTTTTACATAGTGTGGAGTTATTAGTTATTTATATTAACAAGTTTAAATAAACAATAAACAATGTTATAAAAGTTTAAGTCCCTCTCCAAGCCCAAAAGTTAGTCTCTTTTGGAGAGGTACATCGAGACAATGTATGTATTAACTATAGATTGGAATGACTAGAATAAAATAAAATGTAAAATAGTAACCCATTAAAACCAAGTTCTTATTATACTTCCATTCTCATTTACTAGTGGAAACTGGTTTGGCGCTTAATCTACGCGTTGGACTTCGGTCGAGCGACGCTACGAAAGGGAGTAATAAAAAATTTCCAAAAATCCAAAATTATACTATAATCAGATTCCGTGTCTACCAGACGCGTTGAAATATTTTCATACAACTTAGAAAGTTGGATGAAAAAACCATTCAAAATTTGAAAAATCCAAAAATTTATTAATTTTTTTAACGAAAATTTGATAGATCTTCTTCGTCGCCGCGAGTCTGCTTGCAAAGTTTCAGCTCGGTTGGATCACGAGAAAAGGGTTAAAAATCGATCCATAGTTTTTTCGTCAAGCAAGCAGACGCCACGAGTTAATATAAAGAGAGTAATAAACTGTTTGTAATATTAAATAAATAAATAAATTATACAAAATTTGGAATGGATGATATTTATAAACGAGGGGAATGGGTGGCCAGAGAGAGGGGCTTATGTTTTATGTAGGTTTCTAAAGAGAAATTGTGTAAAACTTCGTTATAATCGATTAATGGCTGTATGATTATATATTTATTTATTTATTTTATTTATTTATTTATTTATTTCAACGGTTACAAAACCTATTACAGTAATTTGATGTTGTACTAATTACCTTATAATATAGAATGAGAGTAAGTAAAAATTTAATATAGAAGTATATTGAATTTAATAAACATAGCTATGGTCTGTGTACGTATGACACCATATAGAATCATTGACAGGATGTTTCACTGACTGAAGAAACGCATTTGTATGTGAGATTTTCGCGTGAAGGAAAGACAAAGCAATTTCCACCCATATGGAAGAAAAGTATTTTGATAAAAACAATTACGAATTATTAAAAGTAATATAAAATAGTATTAAATAATAAAAATAAAAAAACACACTTATACAAAACACGTCAGAATTTTGTAAAACTAATGAATGATTATTCTATTGTCATTTGGAATACGTCTCTCTGCCAAATTTCTTATCGTTTGTTGCGCAGAAAGAGATTCGAATAAAAACGTATAAAATATCAGCGTACATCATAATAATTTTATGGGACATGCTTTAAATATAATGAATTAGACTAATTGCGGACATGTTATCGACATAATATACATTTAGGAAAAAAATGAATTATTATAATATTAATACTATGCTGCAAGACTCGGAATTGCTGCCTTTGTTGTATTTGATTGGTTGAGTTTGGTTTTACTATGTAAGTAATTTTTAAAAAAAATCAGGTATTCGTAATATTATCAACGATCACTACATTACCTAGCAAAAGCATTCAGCGCGAAAACACTAGCCGTTGCAGCGCAGTTGCTACTAACTCAAAAACTTAAGGCACCAACAAAGAAATACATAATGTAGGTAAACTGATCGTTCCCGTGTTAAGGGGTTACATACAGTCAGGAGGCCCAAAAAAAGCGATTTTTCAAGATTTTTTTCTGAGAAGACTTTTAAATTTATAAATGTGAAAATTTGTACACATATTATGGTTATTTTTAACTATATTTTAACATTCTTTTATTTGTAAAATAATAATTTTGAAAGCTGCTATAGCTGATCTGCAGGAGCTCCTCTCAAAAAAGGCATCTTGCGGTGATAACGATATCTCTAGACTGGATCATCGAAAATGAAAAAAACCAAACGGATTTCTTATTGTATTATCTTGTAATTTATCGAAGTAATAAGCAAAATAATTTTTTTTGACAAAATGGCTACTTCTCAAAAAAAAAATCGATTTTTCACCAAAATTTTGGCCTTAAATTGTTTATAAAAAGAAATATATTTATCGGCAAGAAAAAACCTTCGATTAATTACTAAAAAATATACTTTATAAGCTTGTGTTAAAATTTGAGACTGATCGGTTAAGCCGTTTTCGAGAAATCTTTATCACCGATCTTAAAGAGACAGTTTTGAGAAAAACGGCTTTAATGTTTCAAAAGCGCTTTACATAGAGTAAAAAACATTTTTTTCAACTTACATCGAGTCGTCTATTCCAGGGCCATACTTTCACTTTAGTCATCTGAATACATTAGAAGGGAACATTTAAAATGGGCAGGTAAATAAAAGGTACATCGTTTACAATAGGTAGTTAAAAATAAAAGGGACTGCTCTCTGGGTGAGCGCTGGCTCTCCGGCCTCGCGAACGATTACAAATATGCGCGTAACTTTGAAAATAATCGCCGGATTCACTTGAAATTTTCTGTGTGTTTACTTAAATATATGTACATTACGAAATTTAAATTTAAAAAAAATCACTTTTTTGAAAATTCTTACTGTACCCCTTAAGACTAGTCAATGAGAGCTCGATCATAATATTTTTATTATAATAAAATTCTTTGTTATAAAATATCACTCTTTATCTGCTAAGCACAGCGCAGTTTCTCCATCGCTACTTCGCTTCCTAGAACGCCGTCTAGCTTTCTCTTCGCACTGTTATGAACGCTTGCCAAACCAACTGTGTTTAGAAACCTTTCCGACTACTCTACCAAGCCTGCCAAGTGAAATCATCGTACCGACAATTGTCGACCACATATCCTGAAAGATATTTAATAAAGATTTTAAACCATCGTAATAAAGGTTTTCAATCCCGGAGATTTTTCAGAACCAGGATTACGGTGCTAGCAATTTTCAATTCCAGGATCCGGGTGCGGCCCAAATGTTTAGAATCAGGTTAGAAAGAAAATATTAGAAAAAATGAAGAGGTGGAACAGATGATTAATTTTTTATCTTTTATGTTTTTTTTTCATTTAGCTTTCTTATAATGTTTTAAAAGAGATTGTTAATAAAAAAAATCATTTACTTTGAGTGATTTTTTTTGCATAGTTGACAACTTTTTAAGTATAATATATTAAAATAACGGATATGTATGTTTTTTTTTAAATAAATACAAAAAAATCTTATTTGCATTGGTGTTTCAGCTATTTAATCAATGTACAACTTATTGTGACTTAAATATTGTCTCGATTAAAGACCTTAATTACAAAATAATATACCTATCTCTAAAATGATATGTTTTACGATATTTGGGTATTTTTTCTCACTAGCAATAAAGACATCTTATATTTCTACTACTGGATTCATCTCACAAAAAACGATAGATTATTGATTCTGTATATTAAATTGATTGTATGTGTAATTCGATGGCTTACTAACATTAAAATTTATAAATTATCAAGTTTTTAGGAGAAAAGAAAACATGTTTTTTTATTTAAGATTGAAGATTAATTTTTAAGCTAAGAGTAATAACCATGCTAAAATTTCATAGTTATATAAATGGTATTTTCTCTTTTAAAACAAACTAAAAAGTCACACTGATACGTTTTAAATTATTCAACTTTCATGGTTTTCTTTTTTTCAATACTTTTCTGTGCTATGGATAGAACCGTTAATTCTGAATAAATTTTGCGTACTTGACTAAAAACAATTTTTTTTACACATAGGTTTTTGTGCTGTTAAACCATATAATTAAATACTACCTTGAGCATCAATTTAAAACCCAGCGATCTATTCCTATGACACCTGAGTCGATAACGTAAATGCAAATTCGCTTTCGTACCGGTAACATGTTTTCAACTAATTTTAATATTATCTGCTTAGCTGTCAACTAAGTGGAGTCCATTCTACGAAGTCACCGGTAATGTACTAATTATCGTTGTATGATTTAATTTAACATTTTAATTACGTTTTCACGGCCGTTTAGAATGCGGGATGGCCTGATTTTCCTACGCGGACGATGAACTCTGCAATGCACTCCGAAAGCAAAGCTTTTGAAAGATGACGTCAGTTACACAATGAAATACAGAGAAATTCCATAGTTTAAATTTGTTGCACAACCCTAAAATATTAATATAAAAATTATTAATACAAAATATTCTTTTAGTTATTTAATTTTATTCATTTTCATTGAACAGAATATAACGAAATTCACTGTCATTAATGGAATAACCGCTGTCCGTTGGTTCACTAGTATGTTTTTATTTTTGTGCGATTTTAACCGCCTAACGCCTATGAACGTACGTGACGTGCGCGCTTAATACTTGCAAAATTCCGCTACCATTGATACTTGCTATTGCCTCCTTTTGAGGATATCGCAGAAATGTATCTAATATTGCGTTGTCGTTAAAACAGATTTATAATTCACACTGCTACACTCTTAATCAGGTGGTGATTTTCTACAAAAGTGTGCACTGTTTCTCACCATTTACACCTCGCTCGATAATCAAGAGAAAATTCAAAACCAAGTTAATTAATCAATTAGAAAGACATACAGAAAAATTAAATCCACGAAAAAATATTTGGCTGCTACTGGGATTCGAACCACGGATCTCCTCCTCGGTAGCAGCCAATTATTTTTCTGTATATCTTTCTGTTCTGAAAAAATGCAATTTCGCAATAAGAATGCGTTCTTGAACATAAGACAAAATACATTCAAAATTTTTGCTCGTTCGCAAAACACAGGAGAATAGAACTATTGCACATTTTTCCATAGTATGTGACTTAATATTTGTTTACGAGTGCACCAAGTATTTATCCTAATTGCGTCAATACTCTTTCAGATGTCACCGAATAAGCAAGTCGAACGGAAAGAAACCCCTAAAATATGGACAAAATTACGTCATTAGATTTCCCACAAAACAAGGAAAAATACCTCAAATCTCTTTAGAAGAGATGTTAGCGATTTACGGGGACTATTGGGCCGGAAAAAAAACATAGTTTACAAGTGGAGTAGTCTTTTCAAGCAATGAAGATAGAAGATAGTCCAGAGAATTATGACTTTCATTCAGGGTCGTAGGGGCTACATCCTCAGACAATGTTAAAAAAGTTGAGAAATTTGTAGCAGATGCCCGATTGAAAAAAAGCTACACGCAAAAAAGTATTGAGAATAACCTACAATAATATTATGGGATCGTGGCTGTGGAGGTAAATTAATTAAAGTTTTTGAAAATTAATTAATATTACTGGAAGCGAATTTAAATGGAGGACCGTTCTTGAATTTACATCAATTTTGTAATTTGCACTACTTATCTCTCCTGAATATTTCGCAAATACGTAAGTAGGTACTTTTATGTTTCGCTTTACTCTTGTCTATCGCTTGTTTATGATCAACCGCGCTAGTTTCTACGACATCACTTTCTGTCACGAAAACGCACACAATGTCATGCATATTTATAAGACTTGATTGACATTCACGATGTTTTCGGAATCTAGTGTATTATCCCAGACAGATTGCTGTAAAATACTCGATTAAGTGCAGCTCCTTCCGCTTCTACCATTTCATGATAATATCCATTAGCATCTAGGGATGATAAGAATCATTTCAAGGTGGGTGCCAAGAACCAAGAATGCTCATGCCCGGGCAGTGGAGCAATCTTGCGTTGGCAGTACAATCCAGATATAGTCCATAAAAATTTTATTTTTTCCCAAACATGAAAAAATATTGTCGAGTGCCGTGCAGATGCCGAAGAAGTTAAATTCGCAATTTCTATCTTTTGAGGCAAAAAACAAATATATTTTCGAGGGTATAAATAAACTTATAAGAAGCTCTGAGGAATATGTCAAGCTCGAAAGGGAAATATTTTGAACAAGAAATGTAATAATTTTATTTATTTTTTTGTTTCGGAAGTAAGTTTATAGAACCCATAATCACACATATGGAAATAAAAACACTTACATCTACATTTTAATTTTTATGAGACGCGTTTCGCGCGTTATTCCATCTCTTGGAGATTGATAATGCCCTCATAAGGCGAAACACGTCTCTTAAAAATTAAAATGTAGAACTAAAAAACAAGTGTTTTTATCTCCATATGTGTATTTTTTTATCTTCTTTTTTATTGGTTTGACGCAATAACCGCACACTTTCACGAGATATACTTGGCAGCAGGTTTTTCTTGTTTTATTTTGCCATTCCACTCACACCCCTCACACCCATTTATGTTACTTTACTATACAAAAGAACATAAGGAAATCGTAATCAATTTAATATTAGTATAATCGCGTAATGATTCATTCCCACTGATGATATAAACGTTTTCCTTAGTTTACTATATTTAGAAAAAAAACCTTAACTGATATTTGAATTTCCGTGAACCCTGTGCAGCAGGCTCCCTCTACTGACTCATCATTTTACCGGTGAAACACCGCAAATTTATGTAGTCTGCAAAATGTTCACTGAATCATTCCATTTAGAGGTGAGTTAACGTTTCCTTTTCAATGTATTAGTCTTTCAATGCCAAAATATTAAAATTTCCATTAAGAAATAAAGCCGCTTTAGTTGGTTATCACTGATTTTCGACCTATTTTATTAATACATAGAAAGTCAAAATTGATAAGGCGACTTGAGGCATTCTTGATGTGGATCTACAGAAGAATACTTAAAATAAGCTGGATGGATAGAGTTACGAATGAAGATGTTATGGTTACAAAGAATATAGAAAAATAAGTAATTAAAACAATAAAAATCCGAAAAATTCAATTTCTCGTGTGTTGAAGTTTTTAGTGATGAGACATCCAGAGAAGTACGAAATCTTGCATGTCTCTTTTGGGTTTCTATCCTAGGATTGGTTTGCACCAAGCACTCGATTTCTCCACTCCTCTCTGTCATCTGCCAGCCTCTTCATTTTTTGGTAGGCGTTACAACGCACATCTCCGATAACCAGGTCTTTGTAGCTTGATCTCTTTTATCTCCATATGCAGGAAAAGGTTGCCGAAGTCGGGGCCCTGGAAAAAGGAGATAATGAAGGCTGAGACAATAGTTTGGCCAGTCTAGTGTAGAGCTGTTCCGGGCCCTAGTAAATAAAGTTCTCATAGATGAAGTAACGATGAAGGTCTTCGTCTTAAGAACCAGTTACATCAAATTGCCCTCCATAAAAAATGCAAATGCAACACGTAAAAGAATAACGCAACACTAATTCTATCCTGTAATAACCGTTATAGTATCAGCCTTCATGAGTTTAGAGAGGGAAAGTCGTGTCCACAAATAAGGTAAATCATACATGACGAAATGTAATGTATATCTTAGAGATTTAAATGAGACAAATCTCAGTTCTATTTTTACGTATACATATCTCAAGAGTATTATCTCACGTGCACATGGTAGTAAGATTTATAACAACTAAATCTCCCAGCTTCATTGACACGGGCCAGTACAAACTACGTTAAATTATTTTTTAATAAATATTTTTACTTACATTCAAGTTCTTTTATATTTATCAACGACTTTTTAAAACAGTCACCATATTGCTAGTAACGGAAATACCCCAATAATATCTACAACATATTTAGGTATACGCAATCAAAAATAAAGCACGTATTTCCAGGAAGGTGGAGAAATTTTCGTAAGAATTCTATAAAAAGTTTAACCACACTGCGCCCTAATAACGGCAAGCACGCAACCCGAAACGCGCTCTGATTGTATTATTATTATTCGGGGCTTTATTGACAGTAAGGCAACGCTAAGCCGAGTAGCCATCGATTTACTTTACTTATGAACTATAAATAATATCACGCACAGTACATTGACGCAGGTTTCTTTCTTGGAAAATGATAACGTCGGGGGTGAGTTTTATATTTAATCGTAGCAAAGTTTCGTATATAATGAGACGGTTAAGCTTCGGGTGGTGGATGGTTTAAATCGATGTAATCGTTATTTGACAACCGTTTGGTTATTAATTTTTTTAAGTTAAACACTCGGGCCCGAATACAGGATCAAACTTAGATGATTAAAAGGTTAAATAAAGTACGCTTTAAAAGTGTAATTTGTACTGCAAATTAAGCTTTTAAACTTTTTCTTCAAAAACAGCAAAATAATTTTGTGGTGACATTATTAATATGATTGATAACAATAAACTTAGTTTACACCACTTTTGTATTGCAAAATATAAACATATTTCAGAGTCCATGGCCCGTTCATCAGGA
Source organism: Agrypnia vestita (assembly GCA_016648135.1). Classification (NCBI taxonomy): domain Eukaryota; kingdom Metazoa; phylum Arthropoda; class Insecta; order Trichoptera; family Phryganeidae; genus Agrypnia; species Agrypnia vestita. Next base: position 6,288 of record JADDOH010003965.1, on the reverse strand, counting down.
TACAATTGTATACTAACAAATTAAATTCAAAAATCGAAGTATAATCAAAATATACAAAAAATTATTTATGGAAAATGAGTAACAATAAAGTACCTACTTAACATGGAAATAAATTTACAGATAACTTTTTGTAAAAAGGACCTGGTTATTAATAATATTCAATTTACTATTAACACTTTTTCTTATTTCCAAAATTTCTAATTCATCAAACTGTGATTCTGTATAATTTGTATGTAAAATTTGTAAACCCTTATTAATATCAAAAGAATGATATATAGAGAAAAGATAGTTAGAAAATTCGGAATAATTATTGCTATTTAAATCCCTGTATTCTTTAACTCTAACTTCAAAATTTCTACACGTGTAGAAATTAAATTAAATGTGCATTTAACAGACACTTCTCTCATAAACTCGATAGCTCATATTATGATGATTATGTATTAAAATATTTAAAATGTATGAGTGTAATTTATTTTATAAAATCGTTGTGTGTACCTACCTACTGTACAAATAAAAATAATAATTATATAGCTAATTGCAATAAAATGTTTTGTTTGAATTTCGATTTATAGGCTTAAAATATATTAATATTGATTTGCAAATGAAGATTATTAAATATTCTGGTAAATCGTAGAATTCAAGAGATGTTTTTGTAATGAAAAAAATTAAATGAAATATATTGTGTATTGAGGTGTTTCTAATGGAAGCTGTTATTTGAATTTAGCAAAGGACACCAAGCTGCCCGTTTTCAATTTTAAATACCTACCTAGTACCATTAATTATTGTTTCTCTATTAGTTAAATATAGTAAATGATAAAAATTGAGTAAAAATTAAAAAATTAATAGAGATAATGTAATGTAATACAATATTGAAATACTCAGAATTTTTAGTTGCGCGGGCAATTTACTTTCATCATCAATAAATTAATATTAATGTGTTAAAAGCCAAGGTATCTTGAGACATCACGTCATGGGACGGGTAAAGTACTAGCTATGCATTACATATATAACAAAGTACGTAATGATCAAAACCGTTCAAAACGTAAAGCCTAAGATAGACCGCTGATGTCTTCATAAATCTATGGAAAATTTCAAAACGCTAAAACATATATTTTACAAATATATCTATCCTTGGTCAAATATCGATAAACATCATTGACAAAAGCAATTGTTTTCAAGAACAAAATTAATCACACATCTGGGAAAACTAAAATCAATTAAAATAGTGGTATTTCAAGATAATACCAATGACATCACATGATTTCAATAACACGGTTAATCCCCAGAGGTACTAAGTAGATGCTCGTGTATTTACACATGACATTCTACAATATTATAATACATGAATACGAAAGTAGAAGATGGGAGAGAATCAATTTTCCCACAAGTCAGTGTAATTAAACAAGATATATATTTACCTATTATCATTCCAATGTCAATGACGTAACGTGGATGATTTTCTGGCACCTGTATTTAGAATTTTTATTTGTGATTCTGTAAAAAAAACTACTTGTCACGTACCTCATACATATTTAAGAAGAGCGTAATTGCAGGCCAACGGGCCAACGCCGGGTAATTCCTAATTACTATGTAAGAAGTGTTCGCAGCATTGAAATTGATCGACAAACTCAAAAATATCGTCATCGTTGCTGGGTCTCCTAGTCGAGGATCCCCTCGCCTTCCGTTTGTATCTCCATCAACGGTGCGGCCTCCTGTGTGAGAACAGACCAATTCTAGAGATTCAGGTTCTTCCAGAAACATCTCAGGTCAAATTGTCTCTGCTGGTCCCTTTGAAGGGCGACAGAGCGCATTCTATTTCGAGGTTTTCTTATTGTCTTTAAGACGACTATGGTCTCCCATGCGTATCACATGTCCGGTCCAACGCAATCTGGCCTTATCAGTTGGGTCCTCAATAGTTTTCAGTCTGAACTGTAGAACTGTCATTTTGCTGATAGGAAAGCTGTAAGGAAGTCACTATAAAAAGAGTCTATTAGCAAAAACAAAATTTTACAAGAGGGAGAAAAAACACTTTTTTTATAATTTTTTTTTAATATTCATTGGCCAATTATGTACTTTCATTTTATGTTTTCTTTGTTTATTCATGTTGTTAAGCAATCCCAATGACATTGTCGAGCTGTCGACATCCGTCATATTTGTTACTACCAGATGAATATAGAAAAATAAAGACCCTTTTTTACACGTTAGCCAACTTTTGAGCTCGAATTTCGGCAAGATTGAGTTGAAATCATGAGAAATAAAATATCGCACATGGGGCATGCTTTAAAATAATAAAATAATAAAGTTAATTAGATAGTTTGAATTTAATTAATGTGATTTGATTAGATTGTACATTTCTATGTTGTTTTTTTTTTAAATATTAATTAGATAATTTCGAATTTTAAACTAACTTAACTTTTCTCCAAGTAATCTTCCTGAGGGAAGCAGATTGCGTAATTTTCTGTTCCTTTTCTTTCATATACAATATAATTGTGGATTGTGTTTAAATATTAACTTCTCTTCAAAAAAAAAAGAATAATTTTTTTGGAAATTGTATGTGTTGTTTGTATATTTTCTTTCGCCTATTATAATAATTGAATTTTCTGTAAATACTATAATGCCTTGCCTTTGACTGTGTGTATATTAAACTGTGTGGACCTCGAATACCGCGCCTAATTTACACCTCCTGCCATTCCTTCCTCTGTGACTAATTTATGTACGATACCAGTAAGTCGTAGAGCCACGACTGCACCGAAGAATAGACGGTGCCCGTAAGTGGAGGGCACTCGTCTTCAGAGCAAATTTGATATTAAAAGAGTGATATCATTTAAAATAATAAAATCACTCTGTGACCTGTTGTACTATACATATATACCCTTTTTATAGGGACGCCTTCGTTTGACCACTCCGGTGACTTTACAATATGCGTCAAAAATATACTCTCATCTTCATCACATGGCTAAGATCCACTGAGAATCTTTAGGTCATGTAGAAATTTTCTAGAAATAATTTAAATATCAATTATTACCAAATATTAATGAATCACAATACAACTACGTATGAAACAGAAGATACGATAGAAGAAAAAAATTAAGATTAAATTAAATTAAATCTTAGTTCTTTTCTTAAATGTTGGTGTAGTGGTTATGTGATCCAGTAGTCAGTGGTACCAGGCCCATTCCAGGATACCAGCAAGTTAGTCCTATTTTCATAGCACAGATGTTTAGTTTATTTTGAAAATAGTAAAAATATTGATATGACACGTATTCCGTGTTGGCATCTTTATTTTAACAAAATAATAATTGTATGAATACACAATAATTAAACTTATAATAAAGATTAAGTTATGACTATTATACATATCTACTATTCTGCGGTCGATGTCATTCATTGGTTAGGGATCCAGACCTCTATGAGATGAAAGTGACTATTTTAATAAAATCAAGAAATAATTACTCAGTACCTACTCTGCAAGGACGGAATACGAATCATTCAAGATAATTAATTTAATTTTTCAAAAAAGCAAACACTTTGTAGCTTGACTTAATAATTTACAGAAAAAAAATATTTTAAGCCACTTCCTTGATATAATACACAATGTCAACTGGTTTCGGTTGGACCCTACCTTCTTCAGGACTTTTTACTTTACGTAAAAGGTAAAACCACAAGGGTCCTTAATTTGAGAATCAAAGAACACATTATCTGATTTTGTGAACATTTAATTAATTCGGAACAAACTTTCAATACGAACACGTATTACATAAAAATTGTATAGGCTTGCCCCGTAAAAATTTAGAAGCACTAGAGATAAATAAATCAATTAATTATAGGAAGTCAGATACTACATAATCGAATGAACTTATCAAATACCTAGTTCAATTTTAAAGTTGAGATTTTAAAATACCTTTCTCCCATTGTAATCCCTACCCTTCTCTCCTACGCTTTCTGCCCCTCTGATATGCTTTCCTCTCTCTCTATTTTAGTATTTAATTTTTATGTCATGTAAATATCTGTATGTACTTACGTTAGTTAAAATCATTCTGTCGTGACCTGAAATGAGTCGACGTTGTTTATTATATCAATAAAGCGACTTAAGGGGGGGGGGTAAGGTTTTTAACTCTTTTTTTTGCATTTTATTTTTAAATGAATGTATAACATCGCAAGAATATTGTGTCAAAATTTCAAGTCAATCGGAGAAAAATTGACGAAATTATGAACATTTGAGCGATACTCAGACTGATTTTCTATACCTGCTCGGGCAGCTAAGAGACGCGCTCACCTGAGGACTACCGTACGTGCTATTGTAATAGAAGAGTTTTGCGTAGACAAGGACAAAAAGATGCTGATGATGAAAGCTCTTTGCTGTGTGAACATGGCATCGACGATTATGTGTAAGTATAAAATAAGTGTTGAGTTTTATTTTGAATTTTACAGTGTGCAAAACTTTAAAGCGTTTTCCCCACATCTCACGTTTTCAAAGTCGGTGTCCATCATAACTTCAAAACTACTGCACCGATCCTTTTGAAATTTTGACCACTATTTCTGTACATAATTTACGAGGTAACGCTGGAGACTTTTTTTCAAATTTGTTATTAATTTTTATTTTTTAATAACAAATTAGTCGATATTTTTCGCAAAACATCGCGTTTTTCCCTTCCAAAAAATTTTAAAATTGAAATTTCAAAAAACCCTCCCAGCGTTACCTGGGAAAACCTATTATCTAACGAATGAACTTTAATTTTTTGATTTCAGATGATCTAGCACCAAGTTATGATGGACACCGCAATTCTCCTTTTTTCCGAGGACGTCTGTCTTTCCGACACGTCCGAATAATTGCTGCCATTGCCGTATTTTTTAATATTTTGTCTTGAAAATTTTACACAATATTCTTCAAATGTCATACTTTAATAAACCATTGGTTTTAATAAAGAGATTTTTAACTGTGTCGTCACAAAAACTTGCCTTTTTTGTACGAATTAACCTTACCCCCCCCTTAATACAAAACATATTTTTCTTTAAAAAATAATTAATTTAATTATCTTAACTAATCTCTTTAGTCAAAGTATGACCAAAGCTACAAATAAAATTTCTTTCTAATACCTTCTTACATAATAAAACTTACATCTATCCTCAATCCATTGACACTATTAACTTCCACCAACGTGGTATACTTTCTGAAATACAAGCGTTTAATTATCTGTTTTTATGATGTTTCAGATTTTTGAACGTGCACCGTCATACCGATTTTAATGACACGATATTATATTAACGAAAACACTTTCTCATTGTGAAGTTGCGATTTCAGAACTAAGCTCTGTGAATTTTGTAAACAAATTTATTAGTCAATTAGAAAAGACATTCAGAAAAATAAAACCAACAAAAAAATTTTTTGGCTGCTAACGGGATTCGAACCATGGATCTCCAATCTCCGGACAAATTGAGATAACAGACACGAATTCACGTCAAAATATATGATACAAATTTATATTTTTGTATGACGCGTAGCTAGGTATTTTTTTTTAATCGATATTTTTTACAAACATACATAGTTATCTACGTTGTAGTGAGGAACCAAATTACTAGAATATTTAGTACTGCGTAAGGTTACCTTCATTATTAATTAAAAGAAAATTGTGTCCTTCGCTGTAAAATACTTTTCCAAGAACTGTTTAGGCCTTACAGCACGCCATCTCTCGGAAAACGATTTATACATCCACTAAATTAAGTTTCAAATTAGAAAATTACTCCCTTATTTGTTTCGAACAAACAATACTCATATTTCTCTAGGGATGTGTGGATTTTGTCAGAATTACCGTTTGATTGTTTTTAAAATTCATGAAGACTTTCTTCATTACGCTAATGGCAATGGCAGTGGCATTGGCAATGGCAATGGCAATGGCAATGGCAATGGCAATGGCAATGGCAATGGCAGTGGCAACGGCAACGGCAACGGCAACGGCAACGGCAACGGCAACGGCAACGGCAACGGCAACGGCAACGGCAACGGCAAAGGCAACGGCAACGGCAACGGCAACGGCAACGGCAACGGCAACGGCAACGGCAACGGCAACGGCAACGGCAACGGCAACGGCAACGGCAACGGCAACGGCAACGGCAACGGCAACGGCAACGGCAACGGCAACGGCAATGGCAATAGTAATAATAATTTTTGACATCTCTTCTACGACATCATCAATTTTATTAAAATTTTATTTAATCAAATTCGACCGGGTATCCAGCCCGGATAGAAGAGACCAAGTACATCATGCGCACGCCATTTTAAAAACCACA
>JADDOH010003964.1:0-14550 GCA_016648135.1 Agrypnia vestita | reverse complement strand
ATTTGAACCGTTGCCATAGACACAACGTAATGTTGTTGACGGCTGCGGGCGTTTTTGCGCGAAATTAAAAATATGTAGATGAAAATGCAATTATTTGTGTAAAAACTTAGTTTATTACTGAAATAATGTTATTTTCGGTAATAGTAGACGTGTACCTACATTATAGAAAGTTATTTAAAAATCTGTCGTCATGCCTATCAACATTCATTACACACCCACATTGAACCAGCATTTAATTTCGACTTACACCAGGACAAAACAAGACCATAAATATACTTATCATCAGCTCACACGACGAAATTTGGAATTAACTCCCTACAATATATTATGTACTTATGATGACTGATCTGCGCACACAAGACTAACATGGTACAAGAGCATGTGAAGAGCTAAGCTAAAATTAAGCGATAATATTCTTAAAAAGACATGCCTTAGATGTCCAAAACTGGTCAGAGGTGCAAAACATAGATCAATGAATCAATGGAGACCCTTCAGGGGTTGTAGAGCCAACATGAGTGATGATGAGTTGGTAGGTAAATATAGAAAATCTATCATTAAGGACAGCAAATTTATTTAATATAATAAAATTAATTAATTAAATAAAATAAAATTAGCCTTTATTGCTGTTAAACTCATAAAACCTTCTAATCTTATGAATTAAAAAGATTTTTTTTTATATATTATATTATTTAAATTATTCTAAATTCTCAGCGTCCGGGTCATTATTTTTAGAAACAGCTTGTCTTTCGACATAGGCCTCCTCTAAAGATTTCCATTTTTCTCTATACTTTGCAACTCTGATCCATTCTGCACCAGCCAACTTTTTTAGATCGTCTTCCCATCTTTTCGTTTGTCCACCTTCGTTTCTTTTACCGTCTCTTGGATACCCCTCTGTTATTATTCTGTCCATTTCTCTTGCCTTTCTCTCAACATATGTCCAGTCCATCGCCATTTTAGTGTTCGATATACAGAATGTGCCTGTTTGAATTGAGTTCTGTTTTTTATTACTGTTAACTTTATTTTATCTCTTCTATTAACTCCAATGACACTTCTTTCTACGCTATTTTGACAGACGCTTAGTTTATTTGTTAAGGTTTTTAGTGTCCATGTTTGACTACCATATATTAAACAGGGCAGAATACATGCGATAGACTTTTCTTTTCTTGAAGGTATGACGGACAGAGATATGCCAAAAAGAATTTATTAATATATCGCGATACGAATTGAGAACCGTAGAAATGTGCCCGGGAAGGATTATTATTTAATTATTTGATTGCAGGAAGACTAATCTGGGAACAATTCCTTGATCTGATTAATCTGATTGTTCCTTTGGGACTGGATCCTTCTGCATATTTAGGATGCTCAATTATTCATTTTGTAAAAGTATCATTTATAAAGTGACGTGAATTGGTGAATGTCTAAATAATTTACGAACCAAATTTCAAACCAATTGGAGGATGTTCATATAAACATGCCCAGGAAATCTAATAACGTGATTTTTTATTTTGATAATAAAAATAATTAATATTCTGAGCATCGTCTCACCGTAATCATCACCCAAATCAAATGACCTTGTTGTTTAATCACTTGAGGTCGTTTATTAAAATCAACCGGTTTCAAAAAATGCCCTCCGTCAGGGTGATTAAAATGACATTTTACGAAAATGTATAACCATAATGCATTTGCATAAAATAATAAAAATATTGCCACGGGATCATAGCTGTGGAAGTTCCTAAATTCCCAATAGATGTTTCTAAACTGAGTGCGCAGTAGCCGGCCGATCACTTTTTATAGAACCGTGGCGTCGCGATGGTTCCAGAATATATTGGGTCATTCCAGATATTTTTACAAATTTCTAATTTGTGCTTTAAAAATTTTCTCTCAGTTTCTATCGTCCCCCGAAAATATATTCGTGATAAATTTTATAATTATAAAATATTTGGAAATGTTTTCACTTTTGTAAAGTAAAAGAGAATAAAACAGAACATCAAGATACATGTCCAGTGGAGTCATCAGACCTGACGAAAGTAAACGGGATGCCAAGCACGTTTAGGGGTCAACGAATTAAAGATTTATTTAGTCTCCTGTGGACAGTGCTCACCACACGTCTGTATCTAAGACACTTTTAGATGTTTTAACCTAATTTCTTTGTCCGATCGTGAAATCCTCAACATGGAACTCTCCATGTCCTTTTGGCGCCATTGAACATTATCATCCTGGCATTAATGAGTATCCACGTTTCATGTCCGGACTGCTAGTACTAACTAACTACCACTAACTTCTTCCTTCAGGCGTGTTGAGAGCGAAATTTTAGTGTGCAAAGGAATGCGCGCGCAATGAAGTCACGACTCACCAATCAAAGATAAGATGGCATTTTACGAATGATATTTTTAACCAATAGCAACAATTATAAGTGACGACATCAAGTCGTTTAAAAATTGCATACGCTCCGGGCGCTGTTGTTTATTTTCCATTTTCTTACCTATTTTTCATAATATAATTTATAATTGAGATTAAATTCATAACGCACTATTATAGACATTGAGTTATATGCTGTTTCAAGTTTCGTCTTCTATTTTTTATAAAAACAAAATGCAAATCGGTACGTGGTTCTGTAATTAATGTGTAGTTTAGATTTTTTTATCGTTGAAATTTTAGATTGTGTTAATAATGCGCGCGCGCATTCTGTTCAGCTTTGTTCCAACTCAAGGTATACAACACAACACGTTGTTTTGTATTCATGCTTTGCTTAGTGAAACTGATATGCACCAGCTCCTGAAACAAATTTTCTCTGTTGTAAGGCTTTTTTCTTAAGCTGCGCGGGGTCGTCTAGTTAACCCATTGAAGATCAACCCGCAAAATTAAATGATCGGTAATATTAATATACTTATACATATTTTTTGTGTCTTTAAATGAAATTAAGCTTTGTTTAACACCACTTTATTGAGTTTTTAACCAGCCAGTTTCAGCTCACAGCTGAACCTTTAAAAGGGTTGAATATTACTAATCAAAAACAGAATCATAACAATCAAGAAAGCATTAAGGGAAGAGAGACAGAACGTCAACTTTGGTGGGGGTTAGGTGAGAGAGAGATAGGGTATGGGCGGGTGTAGTTATTAGGAAGGAGAACATATACAGGGTGTCCCGTATCTCGACGTCAAGCCGAAATTGTGTGATAAGCCAAGTCATAATAGTTCTCAGAAAAATATTTAAAAAAAATTAAAAAAACAGTCGGTTAAAACTGGGCACGGTAGTGATTTTGAATGCTTGGTTTGGTCAAAAAGTGTCATTTTTTTCCAAGCTGGAGAAGTTGGCTTTGAATTGTGGACAAAAGTTTACAGAAGCATTATTCAGGATTACATAATAATAAAAAAATGAAGAAAAATAAAGATTTGTAGCAACAGGAGTGAAAAGACCGTCACAGGGTGTAGATTTTTTTTTAATACGCTTATAATTTTTAAAACACATGACTTAAATTTTTTTACTTTTTAACGAAAGACATCATTAATTTTGATGTTTTGACATTTATAAAACACCCTGACAATCGAAATTTCCGAAACATGTAGGTGTAATGAATAAATAAATAATAATAATTGGATACAAACAAATAATAAATTCAATTTTTTTAAATGACAATCAACAAAGTTGCTCAAGCATTTGAAAAAAAAAGTTTTTATTTACAATAAAAAAATGATATATTTTATTACGTATCGTCGTGTTCGAAGATCCAGTGGTTAATTTCAGTGGTTGGGGGTTCGAACCTTACTCGGAGAAAAGTTCCAAATTTTCACGGTCGACACGGTGATTTCTCGGTCAGCTGACATTGCGGTGTGTTTGTGTGACATGACCGCGACACTCGGCCGCTCCTCCCGCCTGGCGCATGGCAATGTGCAGTCATGTGCTTCTTCACATGTGCAAGCTAAACGCTGCACGAATTCGAAGTTATTTCGGTCAGCGAGCGGATTAATATGTTGATCCTGCGCTCCTTGGATATCCTTGAAGACTGTATGCGGCGTCCTTCTCGCCGATCGAGCTCTACATATTAAGCAAACAGGTTCCGCCGCAAAGGATCGGAACATTATTGCGCGGCGGCTGGAGGAGTGCATTCCTGGCCGACGAAAAGACCATTCAAGGCAGATTGACTCAATCAATTATTCATTCTCACGAGACAGTTCGACATTGTGGATACCTTATGCTAAATCAGTTTCCTTGTCCGAAGCCGACCGAGCTGAGGACATTAAAATTAATTTTATCACGCAGCTTTAAAATTATACACAGTGTTTTATTTGTTTAGTAACGCACATACTCGCATGTTAAATTATTGTTTCTCAAACCGAAATAAAATAGTTTCCAATTTTTTTTTTAAATAGAGATGCGAACACGGAATACGTGTCACATCAATATTCTTACTATTTTCAAACTGTAGGACTAACTTGCTGGTCTGGAGTGAGGTCCGAACCCGCGACCTTTGGATCATGTGGCGAGAGTCCTAGCCACAAGACCAACAAGGTACTCAATTGGCTGCCAGCTTTACCAATTAGCTTTAAAAAAATTAGTCTTAACCATGTACCTTTGTACGTATTAAATTCACGAAATCAACTAAGTTTTTAATATCAAACATAATATATTAGGTATAATGCAAAATATTTACTAACTATCACATAATAATTTCAATGAGCTTTCTGTTGTCATGAATAGGAGACGAGGGAAGTCCTTATGAAAGGGTCTATTTATATTACTTATAATATAAAGGATTATTGGACACGAATATTCCCGTAGTTTTTGTCAAATTTTAGCACTAATTTATCGAAGAAGAGCTATCTTGCTTCACGACAACTTTTCCCTTTTCAAACACCTCTACAGCCATCGATAGAAAAGCAGCAGAAAATGCATTTAATGAAATTTTGGATTCTACTCAACCCAACCAAAAGTATTGGAAAATATGAATTATATTCTTAAACGAAAGCTAACATTATTTTATTTGCCACAAAGGTTTAAGAGCTAAAAATTTGCAAAATAATTTTATAATAAGTTAACCGACAATCATCCAAGAGTGGATGAAGTAACGGAATATTAGTTTAAGAAACTTAAGGTGTTAAATTAAGAGAAATATATTACATTACGTAAAGAATTCTCTCAGCTGCGTAATAATGTGCGTACTCATATTTTTTGGGTTGGGGTCAATTTCCCTACAGCCGATCGATCGATAGCCAACTGTCCGACAGCTTAACTTCCCGAAAACCAACTGCCTGACAACTCAACTTCCCGACAAAATGTTATTTCATTTTTGCGGGTTTTGTGGAAATATGCATAAATTGTTCAATGTTAAACTATATTGATGAATATTTTATTCTAATGGAGTTCCTGAGGATATCTTATTCCACACCATTCCTGTAATTTATTTTGAATATTCACATTATTTTTTAATACAATTTAGATTGTAATTTTATTTATAATAATATACATCAAAATACTCGAAATAACTTCTAGGTATGATATAAAATTAATTATTGTTAAAGTTTTCAATAACCTTAAAGGAAAAAATGTTCTTAATTCTGTTTTAATTTTAAATTGATCAGTTTGATGATTTTTACAGTTGTAGAACGATATTCACGTTTTTGTAAACATATTCAAGGCGTATATTATGTTTTCAATATATCTTTTTTATGGAATTAAGCTTGTCGGGCAATCGGTTGTCAGACAGTTGACTGTCGGGCAATCGTCTAGTACCTATATTTTTCTCTCAAAATCTTTAACGTCACATACCTCAGTTTGAATTTATTAATATATTTATCTACTCATGAGTCATGTTTAAATGAGTTTAAAGGTTAAAATCGGCCATAATATTCTGAATAATAATTTATTACTATTTAATGGTAAAATGTTGAATACAGAATCTTGGAGCTCTTCGCCGTTACTAAAATCAATTTTTAAAAAATTAACACAGTCTTTTGCGTATCCTAGATGTGTTGTAAGTAATTAGATATTCAAATGTTATAGACATTATGTTATCGTTGTGTTTTGGAACTGTGATCTCGTATGGTAATTTGCAATTTATATTCACGCAGATTAGATTGGATATTTTTTTCTTTAGATATTTATAACACAAGACGAGGTACGAAGAATTCTCCGAAACGGTCCCACCGCTAAAACATCAACATCGGATACCTGTATTCTGTATTCTTGATGTATTACACCTCCTATCTATTGCCGTAAAATAAGAATACACAAATCAAATAGTTTCTAGCCGTCAAGGTGTGTTGTGCTGTCTGGCAGGCTGAATTTATTCAATTGCTACGTTATCGACAGTTTCACGTGCGCGAAAACTTGCAAATGATAAAGAAAAAAATTCAGACGAAATGCGGCCATTATAGAAATGCGGTAAAAAAACGATATCTGAAAGCCATATAGAAAACTGTGCCTCTCTAAACTTCAATAAACTAAATATGACAAAATTTACTAATATTTGGGCGTTACAATAGACCAACAAATGAAATGGAACATAAACACAATTGTAAACAAAATTCAAAAATTTATATATGTTTTTATAAGATTACGCAACATTTTGATAACAGACACAATTAGAATAGCATGTGGTGCCTTTATAAAGTCCGTATTATAATACGGAATCGTAGGTTGGGGTGGAACATATAAAAGTAATCTCTAGACTCTTAAAATCACAGAAAAAATGTATAGGTAAATAATATTTAAAAAATTAAAACCTATCCATTGACTTAATAATATTTAAAGAGTTAAATAATCCCTAATTTAGACCGGACTATATAAAAACATTGCATTACTACAAATACACAAATAACATTTTAATCACTAAAACACCAATACTAGTTATAATCAAAGAATACAAACAACTGGAAGTGTTTCAATTAAAAATGTGTTTGTACCTACTCCTGTTTTCGTGCACAAGTTTTTAATTTTAGTGAGACAGAAACAACCAAAGAAAAAAAGAAAACTTAATATCATGATATATGTAAAACTTATTATTATTAAAAAAATATATAGATAAATACTTTTTAAAATATATTTCATGTTGGAGTTATACTGCTGAAAAATCAGGCAAGCCGTGAAAATAGTAATTTATAATACACTATATTGCTCTGACTTAATGCTCGCCTGTCACAAATTTCACTAGAGTTACTTATCTGTATATTTAATTTTTTTTTTAAAATAAGTATTAAAATTGATGTTGACACGATAAAGTATACTAATAACTTAAATCAGTAGGTACATTAAAATTTATTACAATAAAATCAGTATTGTACGACTACATTTCTAATTTTTTACACTAGTATAAACATTTAATGAGTAAATAATTCAACCATTGTTTAATTGATTGAAAAAAAAAACACATTTCGAAATGTTATTAAATAATTTCGGAATTTTTACTACGAAGATTAATCCGGAATAGATTCAGGATCTTGGTTGAGTACTGAATGAAACGAGAGATATGTCAGTTTAGGGATGTACATGTTTTATAATACTAACGTACGTGCTTCTATGTATAAAAATACATTTTAGAGTAGGTATTTGGGTAAAGTATGTACGTGTGAAAAGTAGGCTGAGTTAGTCAAGTACAACAGATTGTGTTATCTTCCACAGCGGGAACCGCCGAGTCGCGCCCTTGGGCTGAAAGAGCGGCCGTCCTTGTGTTATTTTCATCGGTGCGAAATTTGTGCGTACGATGAAAAATATGCGAAATAATTTCAACGCCCGGGAAACGAACGAAACCCGATTAAATATTTTTCCTTCTTCAATGTTCTCGGATATTCGGTCGAGTTTATTTTTGTTCTAGCGTGACATATAAAATACGTTATTGGTAACGATATCTTTCAGGATTTCAGGTACGTGGAAAGGCTTAAGCGTGAAAATATTTCAGAAAATGTGTTTTTTTAATGTATATATGACGAACGTCACAAATGAGAGATAAAAATCTTCTAATATATAAACCCCTTTGTCATTTTGTATGTTTCGCGGGGAAATTAGCTAAGTTTTTATTATTTCCTGTGACATTAAATAAAAATTTTCATCATGGGGTTATAACAAGTTCATTTTCAACGAATTGGAATAATGTTATGCCGCTCTATCGAAAATAGCTACTCTAAATATTTCTTTCAGTGCATTTCATTGGGACAGGTTTTTAACTCTAGTAAAAAATAATAGTGTAAGCGGATAATATAATAGACTGTCCATAAATAATGAACCACAGAGCATTCTGTTTATTAACTATTTGTGATATAGATTATATAAAATGTCACAGCAATATTTTTCTAATTATATATTTGTACCAAACTAGCAGCAGAAACTTGGCCGGTTGATTTCTGACTATGTTATGAGTCTAAAATTTTCAAGCAACCATGACCTAATATCAATAGTTATGGAGATATGCAATATCATTGTATTTTTTTTCAATATTTCTGACTTATTTTTTGCAAAAAGTTGAACTACCATTGTAGTAACTTATATCGATTATCAAAAATTCATTTCATTCAATACAACTTAAATAAAATGATAAAAACCTTGTAAAAAATAACTTTTTTCAATTTTTGCAATGTTTTTATGATTTTATTAGACTTTTATTAAAGCGAATGAATTTTTCATAATCGACATAAGTTATTTTAATGATTATTCAACTTTTTGCAAAAAATAAGTAAGAAATAAAAAAATAAAAAATGCAAACTTTGATATTGCATACCTTAATGCATCTTAGACATAGAATTAATGCATCTCGGCGGACCTAGTGGGAAATAATCGCCTTCAAATGGTGCTCATACATATAACATATGTACGGTATTTTCATATTGCAATTTGTATATAATTTTTAAATATATTCGTACTAGCATTTCCTTGGATAGAAAATGACTAGCAGTGAATGTGAATTATAAATATTTAAGGCCTACCAGTTGCAATATCCCGGCCGAGAAGAAGTATTTCAATTCAAAGTTAAGTTTTTTGTATATACGTATGGTTTTTTGATTCAAACAAAACAGGTTTACACGGAAAACGACTTTTCAACGGCTGTCACCAGAACTGAAGCGTGGCTCGGAACGTCCACCGCTAGACACTAAAACCAAAACACGGCGGAATAACCCTGAAGAACCTTCAATCTGATGGCCATGAAAAACAACATATTCGATATCCTTAAATGTGAATACCGAGCCATAGTAAATGGCGAGCTTGGCGTTGGCCATTGATAAACTAATCCGTGGTTAAAAGATACTCCTGTTAAAAACTGAAATATATAAAAATATCAATCATATTCGAACACAAAATTCATTATTTGTCAGCCCGGAGAAATTTTATCCTTGCTTTGACGTTTTATACTTATTCTTCATGATACTCTTGATATGTAAACAAATAGTTTTAATAGTATATAAAAATAATGATTTTTAAATATTAAAGCATTATTTACACGAAAATAGAATCTGAGACATAGTTTTTATCAGGAAAAAAATCGTAATCGAGCTTATTTTAGTGATTGTGTATTTTTAATACTTTGAAATTTTTTATTATTTATTTAAAAAAATTTAATCGCGAAAGTAGGACTATCGGTAGAATATATGTATTCTGTTTATTACAATGTATAAATATATTTTATAATATTAAATTGAATATATGGTTTCTTGATAAAATAAAAGTGTAATAAAGTTAGACATTCAAAGCACCATCAAAACCAAAATCTAAAAATAAATCTTTGAGGATATTTTTATTTATTATTATACACCCTAGTGGGCTTTTATAATATTATTTATCCAATTCCGAAGAACAAGTACTCCCCAAACATATTTTAAAAATTAATGAACAATTATATAAACATTTTTATATACAAACACTTATCGGCAAAAAAGTAAACAGTCGTAATTAAAAACACAAAAATATTGATAAAATAAATGAAATAATAAATCAAAATTAGAACTGTACTAATTCTATGACATTTTTTTCACTTCATTGAACTATACTTAATTCTACTGGCATATTCCAAGTTTAAATAATTATTTTGTGTTTGTTCCTGTAAAAAAAATGTCATCGAGTTAAGATAACTTATACCCGAGGCGGTGCATGCGTTTTTGAGAATATTCCTGGACAGATTTTTTGTTTTTCGGTCGGTACGAGTCGTGCCTGGCCGCGCAGGACTTCTGTAAACGTTACGTGCAGACATCGATCATTTTCAAATGTATTCACGTGGCAAGACGTCGCGCTATTAATACACTGTGTATAATGTGCCTTCCATTAGAATCTCAGTAACGTAGTTACACAATGGAAATGATAAATGAACCCGAGATAGTACAGCTATTATCGACTCGGCCGGCGCGGCTGTCCCGAATCAAAACACGGTAGGTAACGTTTTTCAAAATACGTTTGATTGCATTATTACACCATACATCTCACAATTGTTACTTGTGCAATTTCGAAAAAAAATATTCCCAATCCCCAGTGAAGAAAGAACACATTTTTTGATGTATGCACAACGTCGCTCTTACATTGCTGATTTGTCTTACTTCATCTCTATTGATTCTAACACTCATGCTGAGTCATGGCCTCCTCGAAATTTTTCCTCTATAGGTTTCTATTACAAGCCGTTTCCTTCCATAGTAATTGTTTTGCATATTTTGATACAAAAGTGAAATTCTGGCTCTACGAAAGGGGAAGTAATTAGGCACTGAACCTTCTAAAGACCAGACATACCTAATAATAAAATTTCGCAACGCTATTAATAAGATATACAGGGTTATTTGGAAAACATATTTCTGCTTTGATTATTAGTCGAAAATGTTCAAGCTATCATGACCTAATATCAATAGATACGGAGATATGCGACATCAAAGTTTGTATTTTTTCACTATTTCTGACATATTTGACTTTGACTTTGACTTTTATCGATTACGAAAAATTCATAATCAAGGCAGGAATATAGTCCTGCGAGGTTATTAATGTTTTCCAAATAACCCCGTATACTTTTATTATTTTGAATTGGAAAAACACTGTGTAATGTAGTGTTTAATTTGCTGTTGAAACCCCTAGCAACAATAGGTTTTAATTTCTTAAAACATTAAAATGTAAACTTAACGTCTAAACAAAAAAAAATCATTATTAAATTTCTAAGATAATTAAATATTATTGAATTTCTAAGACTAAAAACATTGTCTCTCCGCCAGAGCTCTATGCCTTGTGGGTCTTGCGCTCAACGATGCCGCATTCAACCTACCGATTCAGAGGTTTATCTCAATTAATAAAGTATAGATATCATTGTTAAAGAGTTCCCAATTAGCCTAAAAAGAAAAGCCTTTGAATCATGCATATTGCCAGTGATGACGTATGGAGTGGAGACTATGGCCCATACAAAAAAAAGTGTAGAAAAACACAAATGCACGCAACGATCCATGGAGATATCCATGCTTGGAGTATGCCTAAGAGATAGAATTAAATGTGACGAAATTAGGCGCAGAACTAGAGTGGTGGATATCATGGATCGTGTAGCGAAGCTAAAATGGCAATGAGAATTTATTCTCTCAAGGTCTCCATTTCAGAGTTCTGAAATGGAGACCTTGGGAGATAAAAGAGGCATCGGAAGACCTCAAAAGAGATGGGCCGATGATATAGCCGCCGTGGGGGGAAAGAAATGGCTACAATTAGCAAACAACAAGGAAGGTTGGAAAGGGAAGGAAGAGGCCTGTATCCAGCAGAGGAGATACGAAGGCTGATGAAGAAGAAGAGGAAGATGTCATTGTTGTAGGTTCAAAATTTTCAAAAACCGGCTCAAAAATATAGGACTTGCAATTTTCCTTTCGAGAGGCACTCTTTCGAGAGACCCGTATGCCACGCGTATTTTTAATTACAAGTCTGCTAAGCTTTTTGAACACTCAATTTCAGATGTTTCTGGAATGTAGTCGGGAAATGATTAAATTTTGGAGGCGGAAATAACAACAAATCGCTGGCTAGCTGATTGTGCGATTTTGTAAAGTTACATTTTTGTTATATTTTAAAATTAATCAATGATCCATTTTAACAACCGTAATACGAAAAAAAAAACTTGTAATTCATAAACATTTTACAGTTATCAAAGCGTAGTTTCAAAGATTTTTAACTAAGACTTGAAAAATGACTTTGTGTTTCTGTAACATAAATAGATCTCCGTGTATATGGAGTATATTTAGACATAAGCAAATGCAAATTTAAGTACAGCTCTAAGTAGTACGCTAATTTTCTGAACTTATAGTGTTTTCCAACATTGCATCTTTTTTTTAATCATATATTAATTTATGCATTTATGTTCTTTAATTATAAAAAAAGATCAATCTATTTTTTTCTAATTAATTTAAATCTTTTAGTATTTTTAATACATTTTCTTTTACTTCGTTTGTTTATGTTACTATTTATTTTATGTATATCTAGCTTCTAATTTAGTTAAATTGTCTTATATTCTTAATACTGTTTCTTTTATACTGCTTACATTACTACAGTATTTTTTATTTGATTTATTTTATGATGTTTATTGCTTTTGCTGTCGCATTTTATTGTTTATAGTATTTTACCTTAAAACGTAGAAAATACATTAAAATGTGAGGCGTTCTCTCTAGAACAGGTCTAGCCTAACTGAGAAATCGTGAGGATTTTTTCCTATAAATATTTTGTTGTGAACAATAAAAAAAACAAAAAAAGAATTTGAAACCCTACTGCGACTATTAATTTTGAAGGGAACTACAATATATTATAACGGAGAACCTTTTTTATTTCTCTGAACATTTCATTTCACCGGGTTCATCTAGCGCGTTGTTACTCGAGACAGGCGAATCATTTGAAAGCACACAATTATTATTTAATGTTAATATGTTTGTAAATGCGATCGGGCCGTTATCAATATTGTCGATTCGTTAACATTCTATTGACAAGAGCCATTGTTCTCTTGTCAGCCTATTGGAAACATTTTGAGTTCAGGTTTGTTCTCCACGTTACTTCCTAGGATCGGACTTGTACGATAGCTCTATAAACACTCTCACTCGGCTATTTGGACATCCTTTCGTTGAACACTCAATTATATAAC
Organism: Agrypnia vestita; assembly: GCA_016648135.1. NCBI lineage: Eukaryota > Metazoa > Arthropoda > Insecta > Trichoptera > Phryganeidae > Agrypnia > Agrypnia vestita. Next base: position 1,493 of record JADDOH010003964.1, on the reverse strand, counting down.
GAATCGTTCAGAGAGACCTTTAAAATAATGTAGATTTACCGATTTATAACACGAGACACGACATATATGTTTGCTAGAATATTTTTGGACACGGTAGGTACGAACAAGATTTATATTACAAATCAAAATATATATTATAGATGTCTGATAGATTCGAAGTTTGTCTGGAATGGAAATTTTCCGTACTTACTATCCCATATAAAAAATATCTTCCTCTCTATGAGATATCTTGATTAATGATGTCCCCCTGGGGATAAAATCCAGTGTTGTGTTCTTGAAAAACTTGAACATGTTCGAAATATTCTGAATTACAGATAACATCTAGCATATCTTTGGCCGAGGAGGTATGTTTTTTTCGCTTACCTGTGTATTTGTACATAATATGTATGTGTATGTGAAAATATAAATAATACATTCATAATCGCGCATATTAAACTGCAAAAATCAAATAAAAAATGACAAGATCGAGAATGGAAAGTAGTTTGCAAATATTTTGACACTTTTAATTTATGTAAGTAGAAAATATATCAAATAACACTTACAAAAGGAAAAAAACTGGTGGCCTGCGGAGGGCTGGGGAACTCTGTATTTTATTGTTATAAATATTTGTTTTTTTTATTTTATTATTATTTAGACAATTCAATAAAATTATTTAACTTAAAAATCAGGTACTAGCGTTCAAAATTCGTCATAAAAATACAAATTCATGGATCCAGACATTTTTCATAAATCGGAAAATCACAAATGGCGCGTTTTCACGACAGGGCTTTTTAAAAAATCATCGCTTCAACGCAGACGCACTGTCACACGCTCGAGCACCGACACTAAGTAATACCCGGGTAGCGTAGTCCTCGCACTTTAATTTTCGCAACGGGTCGGCAATTAATTAACAAACAAATAAAATTGTACCGACTGAGCGCGGCGCGATCTGTTTAGTCAGGATTGGCTGTGGCACCTGCGCGCGATACCTCGGGCAGCGAATATCTGAGACGGAGTGATTTGTCAAAGCCGTTATGTGTTGATTTTTAGAATAGCGCTCTTTCCCCCCACCCTCCGCGCTCGGCCAATCGGAAGTTTGGCTTTCAAACAGATGATCGGCGGCATTGTCGCAAGAACGCGTAAACAATCAATCGTCCCGTTTTCAAATCGAGAAGCGGGAAAACGCGGGTCCTTGCGACACGGTTTGCGCAAGCGCGGGGATCGGGCGCGCGCTCCGGAGATAGCGAACGCTGCTCGCGGCGAAAGTTTACTCGCGAAAATCGGTGTCATTTTAAAACAACATGCCCCGGGTGACGCCGAGCGAATCGCGCGAAGATCTGCGAACGCGGATTAAGAAACGCGGGATAAATTAACATGTATCCGAAACGCGGGTTGTTGGCCAATCTGTGGAAGTTTGTTGTTTTAGGTTAGGTGTGTGACGGTAATCAAACACGAACGGAATTTCCTCGCTAATACGCGAAGTATAGAATAAAGAAATTAGCGTGTCTTGTGTC
>JADDOH010003963.1:0-11347 GCA_016648135.1 Agrypnia vestita | reverse complement strand
TTGATTTAAAAAAAAACATTGCAATAAATTCCTACCCAATTCGATATAAAATATTTGGGAGCAATTTCAAATCATAAACTAAACTTTACATTGAACACAAAATATGTAACAAAAAATAGCAAAATGAATTTCACCCTTGGAAAGAATCAGAAGAGATCAAAACAGAATTGTGCAAAAATATATCATCTAACGCAATAATTGTCCCCCGCATCAACTACTGCGGCAGTATACTATTTCTGGGTTGAAGAAGAATTGAAAAAATAACAATACTCGAAAAGAAAGCATTAAGAATTATACTAAAAATAAATCAATACACAAGAATTAAAGTGTTGCTAGAAAGTTTACCAATAATAGACAAATAATTAAATTTAATTCTATTTCTACTTATGTATAAAATTAATAATGGATACAACATCTTTGAAGTATTAAGAAAAAACAAACACAAACACTACACTGCACAAGAGAAGATGAAAAGATTACATTAAAAAAAAATCACAAATTTTAATCATGCACAGTGCTATATATAAAACTACTACTACAACGAAACTATACATAAAACTACCAGGGACATTAGAGATGTAAATAATATAACAACTTTAAGAGGAAACTAAAAAAATATGTGATACTTTAGTTAGAATAAAATTTTAAATAATTATATGTAATGCTGTATATATAAAGAAATATAAAATTATTATATTTCCTTTTTAAAGAATAAATTTTTAAAATAATAAAAAAAGGTTAGGAATATCATCTAAATGATCAAAAGTGTGAAGATATGATAAACAGAGTACATTCTAATGGGTTGACAGTATTTTCAACGATTCTTACATACATATACATTACACATACATAATAATTATTCTGGATACACAACAAAAAAAGCATTCTTTTCAATTGTCATTTTACACTTCAATGTTCAGAATAATTATTTTCAATTAAATAAGCGTATACAAGAACAGATATCAATAAGACATCATTTACAATGCATTGCAAATAATATAACCGGTCAGTAAGATCAAGCGGTTTGAAACTAAAAAAGTAGAACAAATGATTTAATATTTTTTATGCTTATAGCGTTAAAAACCACACATATTTTTTTTAAACGTCTAATGATTTCGATACTGTATTATATCTTCATCAGGACGATCGGACAATAACTTCCATAAGTTTAATTTGTAAGGAAAAAAGGCAAACAGTGTTAATGATCGCAAAATTATACGGCTTTCTCAAAATTCACAAAGGAAACAGCCCCATCAGATCAGCAGTATCCCAATGTAATGCAATTCCCCAACATTCAAAATAACTTCAATCATTACAAAAATATTAAATAACTCCAACGTATTTAAACCAAAGTATACAATTAAAATTTCATGTAGTCAATACCTTAAAAGATATTGAATGAAAAGTTAGTATCATTTGATATTGCAAGATCATTCATTAATGTTCCCATTCAGGAAAGCAAAACACTAATTTTAGATATACTAAAAACACCAGATTTGTTGGAAGGTCTAAATGATTTATCTTTTTTATAAAACCTTGTCTCAATCAAAATATAATAAAATAGTTATATTATGCTGTACCCATTGATAAACCTTATACGCAAATATAAGGTTTATCGATGGGTGCATGTGAGGCAATCCAAATCCTTGCAATATTCAAAAAATTCTAAAACAAATAATTGAAAATCAATTTGATAAAGAAATTTATAACATCTAACGCCGATATCTCAAAACTGCATTTTTCACTTAATACACTAAAGTACTCATGGTTCGATATTATTATGCACATTATTTTTACATTTCTAATAATATTTTACAAAGTCCACTGTCTGTGAAGCCTCTTTGTCGATGCTTACATCTGCATGGATTTTTAAGAATGCTGCTACAGACCGGTTAGGCAGCAACGCTTTCTTTCTTCTTCTTCTTGATTTTAACCTTAAAAATAATACAATCTGTTAAATTTGACAACGCTGGAAAATGACAGATGAGTGTGTCCATTTTTAACTAAATTTTATTAACAATTAAATTAAATTAATGGGTATTAACAATTAAATTAAATTAATGGGTATTAACAATTAAATTAAATTAACAAGTGTGGGAGAGTGTGTCCATCTTTAATTAAATTTTATTAACATAAACATACTTTAACTAAATTAAATTACTTTTTAATATTTTAGTACTGTTTTTTAAATTTATTTTATTCATGTTGTAAACATTTATTAATGTATGTATTGTGTATTAAAAAAAATACAACACAAGCAATCATTGTTTAAAAAATATTTAGTTATAGATTATAGTTGTATATTCTTACCCTCATCTCCTTTGCTGGAGCTGGGTTCTGAGGATTCCATTGAGATGTTCATCCGTCACACCAATATTCATCTCCTTGGACTTGAATCTGTAGACATAATAATTTTACTTATCATTTACACATGTCAGTGGGAAGTTCTGTTCTTTCTAAAACCAGCAGTGAAATAATAATAACTCTTAATTAATAATTGTATGCATGTTATACAAAGATAATGATGTAATAATAATTAACCATAATTTTTTTTTGTATTTTAATCATACGGAAAACTTGGACAAATGAGTCAACAGTATTGAGATTTTATGGGAAACATAGCCTGTAAATTTATAGGAAACAAGATTTTGGAAGGGATAAAATAATACATAAAATCTAGAATTCGGTTAATTTTAAATTAGTAATCCTCTGTGACTACATTCAAAACAATTTTTTGGATATTGCTGCCTTCGCTTTTATACCCTATGTAAATTAGTTTTCCTTTGTAAAATAACTTTTTCTAATAAACTTTCAAACACAATTATAATAAAACATTCCAAATATAATTAATATAAATATAAAATACAATCACTCACGTGTATTTTCGGTTTCAGTATGACAGTTCAAAAGGACGATAAAATATTTCGTTTTTGTAGCAGATATCCTTTGTGAAATGTCAATATTCAGTTTCATATCGAAACAAACATATTATCAGAGGATGTCAATGTCGGAGGCGGTGACGTGGTAGCGGGATTGTAAAAAAATAAACAAGCAAAATCGCCACAAAATAAAGACATATTTGATATTTTGAAAAATTAAAATGGCGTCGCAAATTGTGAACCACAGAATATTTGTGAACAGTGTAACCAATATGAACATTTTGCGAAACCAACATTAATACCACTACAATAATTGTTAAAATAGTTGGCAAGGGTAGGTAAGTACTGACACCAAATTAGAACCGCCGAAAAATGAAATTTAAAAAAATTCCCATAAAAGAATTGATGCCATTATAACGGAATCGAAACTTTATGGATAGAGTGCGCAGGCCCTGGTTGGTGTGTCTAGAACACAGAATTAAGAAGATAAAGAACGCGCACTCATGAAGTCATGAATTCTATGATTTTAACAGCCGCCACCTAGCGACCGTCACATACATTTAGCTTGATTTATTTATTTGTTTAAATTAATATTTATTCCTGAAAATGTAAAGGTTTTTAAATAAAATACGATAAATTTGAATTAAATATTTATTTATATCAAATCCGCCAATTCCATAATGAATATAATAAATTTTACAATAAAAAACATTTAGTATTTTACATTAAAAATATTTGATAAAGAATTTACTGAACAAATCAAAATAAAGGAAAACAATGACTTATTGTTTAGGGCCGGTTGTTTCAAGTTGGATTAAAGTAAGCGTTCTCTTAAAGCATAGATTTTTACGTTCTCCACCAATCAGACGATCCGTTTTCGTAAAAATCTATGCTTTTATCGACCGCTTACTTTGATCGAACTTGAAACAACCGGGCCTTAGTGATTATACCAAAATATAGTAGTGAATTGCAGAGTATGTTTATATTATCTATAACAAATCGTCGCTGTATAAACAGGGTTATTTGGAAAACATTAAAAACCTCGTAGGACTATATTCCTGCCTTGATTATGAGTCGAAAATGTACAAGTTATCATGACCTAATATCAATAGTTATGGAGATATGCGACATCAAAGTTTGCATTTTTTCAATATTTCTGACTTATTTATTGTAAAACGATGGATTATCATTAAAGTAACTCATATCGATTACGAAAAATTCATACACTTTAATACAGGCCGAATAAAATGATAAAAACCCTGAAAAAATTCCAATTGGAATGTTTTCCGATTGGAATTCGAAGGTTTTTATTTGACTTGTATTAAAAGGAATAAATTTATCATATTTGATATAAGTTACTGTAATGATAGTCCAACGTTTCACAAAAAATAAGTCAGAAATATTGAAAAAAAAATGCAAACTTTGATGTCGCATATCTCCTTAACTATTAATATCAGGTCATAATAGCTTGAACATTTTCCACTCATAATTAAGGCAGGAATATAATCCTGCGAAGTTATTAATGTTTTCCAAATAAACCTGTATAATAAATCCTATGTGACGTTTAGTACATTCTGAGATAAGCGAATAAAAACTGTTTTAAATAATAATTGCACAGACTAGATTTTAAAAAATATTTAGAATATAGAATAAATAATAAAGTGATGGTTTAAACAATTTCCATTAACACTATCAAATAAATCATTTATAAAAAGAACAAACTCCGATGTCTCCGAAGTCCCCTTGTCGATGCTCACTGCTAGAGATCGGCTAAGAAACTGGGCTGCCATTTTCAACTTCATCCTCTTTAATTTATCTGGGAAAATGAGAAAATTGGTTAGTTTTGTCAATGAACTAAAAAAATTGCCATTTCTGCGCTCTACCCCGCTGTTAAAAAATGACATTTTTGGTTAACATGTTGTTTCTAATATCCTTGAGTAAGTGTGGAGCATCAAAAAGACAGACTATTTCCCTATCAAATAATTCAAACTGTACAATTTTGTTTTGTACATTCAGACGGGTATATTTCTCTAAATCCGAGACATGGATCTATTCGATATTTGTTATTCTCTAGTGTTATAAGTGTGTAAAATACATATATTTACATGTGTTCCAAAACATTGTATGTGATGTAAATAATTACAATATTTTGGTAAGGGCCATCGTTTAGAATAGAGATAAATATATTGTGAAGGAGATACAATATTTTAGCTCTTAAAAATATGCCCGGAGGAGTTAAAATGTATTGTAATAAGCATATATCTTTATAACGGAAAGCTCAAGAGGTCCAATATTTTAACACATAATAGGTTATCTTTATTACAATTCAGTATTTAACTACACTTTTATATACCATTAGATGGCTTTTTATCGATGATTTTTTAACGATTCACAAAAGATGGAAGTTTTTGCACATCCGTCATTGTTCTACGATCATGATTGTATGCTTGTATAATGTGCCTCCACTTGGCAGATTTTACAATACCTCGCTGTTCAAAAATGAATGTTATTTATTCTGAACAGTTACATTATTATTATTCATTATTTCCGTGCTTCCCAATATACATGTTAAAAAATATATACCTCCAGAAATCTTCAACTGTGTCAAATGCAATAATTTCCTTTTGCACATCTTCCCAAATGGCGCTTTTGAGTATCTCGGCTCTAGGTACCATGGCTTCCAAGAGTTCTGAAGTGGGTGCTTTATCAAATAATCTGTCCCTTCTTCCTTGTTAGGAGGATCAGCAGAGAAGCTGAAATGTTTTAATGTGAAATCAATAAACAAATAGCAATTTAAGAACACTGGTAAAAATTTATCTTCGAAATAATATTTCGAATTCGAAATATTATTTAGAATTCGAAAGTCTAATTCCAAATTCTAATATGCTACGGTAAAAAAATAATTGGTAAATTCTTTGGCTTCCGAAGAATATATTTAAAATAAAAATGTTAACTGCCATGGCGACGTGAGAACGAAAATAGTATGCTGTATGTGTCCGCCATTGAAGAATTTTTATACAAATGCAAAGCTGGATGTAGATGAATAAGATTAAATCATTTATATGTAGAATTTATAGCATTGTTAAATATTTACCTGCACTTCCTCAGCCCTAGCAACCTCCATCGTGCTTTGCTTTCTGTTTTAAAGTTTCAATTTTCAATCCCGTTGTGTTATCAACGACCTGTCAATGCAGACGGCAGACGCCACAGAATAAAGAAAATGGCGGCTGAAAAGGAACCGGATATTATCCAACATGGCGTCACGGCTATTCTGTGGTTCGTGCCTTCTCTATTTTGTGGTTCGTGCACAAGATACAAGATGGCTGACGATAAAAAATGCGCATGACGTCACGGCTATTCTGTGGCGCTACCTTATGGTTGTCACTCGGTACTACGAGTGCCCACCCCCTGGTCTAGAATAGGTAGTGTTGTGGTTAGCTGCATAGATAAGATAATATAATGTTAGCTGTGCTATAAAGTACAGAGTGGATCCATCACTAGTACCTATACTCTTTTATCTATGACCGGTACTCAGTGGTAGTAGGGATGGGTAAATGAAAAAAAATATCGATATATATCGAATCGATATTTTGAAAAAGTATCGAAAATAATCGATATACATTGCGAAAAATATATCGATATAATTTTTTCAAAAATGTAAGGGGAATAAGCTTTTGGTGACCAAAAAAAAGAAAAAAAAGGTCACCGAAAAAAATATATCGATTATCCGGGAAAAAATATCGAAAACCAATAAAAGGTCGCCAGAAAAAAATGAAAAAGGTACCCAAAAAAAATATCGATATATCGGAAAAATATATCGCGAAAAAATATATCGATATATCGGGAAAAAAATATCGATATATCGAAAAAAATAACGGTATACACCAAGAAAAACGTGAAAAAGATACACAAAAATAGGTCGTCAGAAAGAGATGAAAAAGGTAACCAAAAAAAGGTCGCCAAAAAAATGACCAAAACTAAAAAAGTCGCCAAGAAGAAAATATCGGTTATCCCAGAAAAAAATATCGATATATCAAAAAAAATATCGATGTTCGATATATCGCAAAAAAATATATCGACGATAAATATCGATATTTTTCAAAAAAAAATCGATATATTGATATATCGATATTTTTACCCATCCCTAAGTGGTAGTTTTTGGAGGTTTGCACCATTTGCACATCTCTTTTCTTTGGGTTTGCGTCACAGAATATAGACCAAAATAGAATGGCAACTGTTATTTGCAAAGTGACATCTTGCGACTATGGGAGATATTATTATTTATTTATATATTTGTCCTTTTTTTCTTTATTTATTTATTTATTTCAATTAAATGAATATTTAGACCGTATTCTGAAAATAGCAATATTGCTATTTCTGTATCTTGACAGTTATTGTATAACATTATAATGCTGTTAATTTTAACGTTTTAAGTTTGACAGGTTTGAAATTAACGAATTCAAATAATCAGATAAGCTCTAAAACGTAAACAAACGCTAAGTTATTCACATATTATGAATAACTTATTTTACTTTCGTTTATTTACGTTTTAGAGCTTTCTGATTGATTGAATTCATTAATTTCAAATCTGTCAAACTTAAAATGTCAAAATTAACTGCATTACAATGTTATAAAATAACTGTCAAGATACAGAAATAGCAATATTACAATTTTCAGAATACGGCTGTTTGTTTCTGAAAATGAAAATAAGGTTTAACAATAAAAGATGGTACATTTAATTAAAAATGTATTATCCGTCAATTCTATAATAAAAAAATTGTCAGAAAAAGAATTGGCAAAGAAAACTGACAATTATTTTTAAATTAGTCAATATTGTTACAGAATATTTTTTAAATTTTACACACTACCTTTCTGTAAAAGAAAAATCTCATGTTTAGAGCAGGAATATGTTTACATAATGAACATAATTTCAGATTAAAATACATGATTTTGTTTTAAAAACAATGTTCATATTTAAAATTCATTCAATTCAAAAACATAGAATTAATATTTTTTTAAATACCAAAACTCGCAAAGAAAATAAAAATTCAATATTATATATTTTGTAATTATTAATATTTTAGAAAATAAAATGTAAAATTGATGGTAAATAATTTACACCACAAGCTACCATTTTAATAGGTAAAGGAAATCAATGATTTGTGATGATTATACAAAATAAGATTACACTTCGTATTCATGTGGTAGTTAATTTTCATTGCCTGTTAATAATATTACTAATATTATTTAAGTGATGTGATAAAAAAATGTAACATTCAAATAATATATTTTTTAGATTCAGAATGATTGTTTTAAGTACAAATATACAAAGGAAAAATTCAACGAATATTGATTTAAAAAAAACATTGCAATAAATTCCTACCCAATTCGATATAAAATATTTGGGAGCAATTATAAATCATAAACTAAACTTTACATTGAACACAAAATATGTAACAAAAAATAGCAAAATGAATTTCACCCTTGGAAAGAATCAGAAGAGATCAAAACAGAATTGTGCAAAAATATATCATATAACGCAATAATTGTCCCCCGCATCAACTACTGCGGCAGTATACTATTTCTGGGTTGAAGAAGAATTGAAAAAATAACAATACTCGAAAAGAAAGCATTAAGAATTATACTAAAAATAAATCAATACACAAGAATTAAAGTGGTGCTAGAAAGTTTACCAATAATAGACAAATAATTAAATTTAATTCTATTTCTACTTATGTATAAAATTAATAATGGATACAACATCTTTGAAGTATTAAGAAAAAACAAACACAAACACTGCACTGCACAAGAGAAGATGAAAAGATTACATTAAAAAAAAATCACAAATTTTAATCATGCACAGTGCTATATATAAAACTACTACTACAACGAAACTATACATAAAACTACCAGGGACATTAGAGATGTAAATAATATAACAACTTTAAGAGGAAACTAAAAAAATATGTGATACTTTAGTTAGAATAAAATTTTAAATAATTATATGTAATGCTGTATATATAAAGAAATATAAAATTATTATATTTCCTATTTAAAGAATAAATTTTTAAAATAATAAAAAAAGGTTAGGAATATCATCTAAATGATCAAAAGTGTGAAGATATGATAAACAGAGTACATTCTAATGGGTTGACAGTATTTTCAACGATTCTTACATACATATACATTACACATACATAATAATTATTCTGGATACACAACAAAAAAAGTATTCTTTTCAATTGTCATTTTACACTTCAATGTTCAGAATAATTATTTTCAATTAAATAAGCGTATACAAGAACAGATATCAATAAGACATCATTTACAATGCATTGCAAATAATATAACCGGTCAGTAAGATCAAGCGGTTTGAAACTAAAAAAGTAGAACAAATGATTTAATATTTTTTATGCTTATAGCGTTAAAAACCACACATATTTTTTTTAAACGTCTAATGATTTCGATACTGTATTATATCTTCATCAGGACGATCGGACAATAACTTCCATAAGTTTAATTTGTAAGGAAAAAAGGCAAACAGTGTTAATGATCGCAAAATTATACGGCTTTCTCAAAATTCACAAAGGAAACAGCCCCATCAGATCAGCAGTATCCCAATGTAATGCAATTCCCCAACATTCAAAATAACTTCAATCATTACAAAAATATTAAATAACTCCAACGTATTTAAACCAAAGTATACAATTAAAATTTCATGTAGTCAATACCTTAAAAGATATTGAATAAAAAGTTAGTATCATTTGATATTGCAAGATCATTCATTAATGTTCCCATTCAGGAAAGCAAAACACTAATTTTAGATATACTAAAAACACCAGATTTGTCGGAAGGTCTAAATGATTTATCTCTTTTATAAAACCTTGTCTCAATCAAAATATAATAAAATAGTTATATTATGCTGTACCCATTGATAAACCTTATACGCAAATATAAGGTTTATCGATGGGTGCATGTGAGGCAATCCAAATCCTTGCAATATTCAAAAAATTCTAAAACAAATAATTGAAAATCAATTTGATAAAGAAATTTATAACATCTAACGCCGATATCTCAAAACTGCATTTTTCACTTAATACACTAAAGTACTCATGGTTCGATATTATTATGCACATTATTTTTACATTTCTAATAATATTTTACAAAGTCCACTGTCTGTGAAGCCTCTTTGTCGATGCTTACATCTGCATGGATTTTTAAGAATGCTGCTACAGACCGGTTAGGCAGCAACGCTTTCTTTCTTCTTCTTCTTGATTTTAACCTTAAAAATAATACAATCTGTTAAATTTGACAACGCTGGAAAATGACAGATGAGTGTGTCCATTTTTAACTAAATTTTATTAACAATTAAATTAAATTAATGGGTATTAACAATTAAATTAAATTAATGGGTATTAACAATTAAATTAAATTAACAAGTGTGGGAGAGTGTGTCCATCTTTAATTAAATTTTATTAACATAAACATACTTTAACTAAATTATTTATTTTGTAAATTTATTTATGAAATTACTTAGTAATATTTTAGTACTGTTATTTAAATTTATTTTATTCATGTTGTAAACATTTATTAATGTATGTATTGTGTATTAAAAAAAATACAACACAAGCAATCATTGTTTAAAAAATATTTAGTTATAGATTATAGTTGTATATTCTTACCCTCATCTCCTTTGCTGGAGCTGGGTTCTGAGGATTCCATTGAGATATTCATCCGTCACACCAATATTCATCTCCTTGGACTTGAATCTGTAGACATAATAATTTTACTTATCATTTACACATGTCAGTGGGAAGTTCTGTTCTTTCTAAAACCAGCAGTGAAATAATAATAACTCTTAATTAATAATTGTATGCATGTTATACAAAGATAATGATGTAATAATAATTAACCATAATTTTTTTTTTGTATTTTAATCATACGGAAAACTTGGACAAATGAGTCAACAGTATTGAGATTTTATGGGAAACATAGCCTGTAAATTTATAGGAAACAAGATTTTGGAAGGGATAAAATAATACATAAAATCTAGAATTCGGTTAATTTTAAATTAGTAATCCTCTGTGACTACATTCAAAACAATTTTTTGGATATTGCTGCCTTCGCTTTTATACCCTATGTAAATTAGTTTTCCTTTGTAAAATAACTTTTTCTAATAAACTTTCAAACACAATTATAATAAAACATTCCAAATATAAGTAATATAAATATAAAATACAATCACTCACGTGTATTTTCGGTTTCAGTATGACAGTTCAAAAGGACGATAAAATATTTCGTTTTTGTAGGAGATATCCTTTGTGAAATGTCATTATTCAGTTTCATATCGAAACAAACATATTATCAGAGGATGTCAATGTCGGAGGCGGTGACGTGGTAGCGGGATTGTAAAAAAATAAACAAGCAAAATCGCCACAAAATAAAGACATATTTGATATTTTGAAAAA
>JADDOH010003962.1:0-22515 GCA_016648135.1 Agrypnia vestita | reverse complement strand
GGTTAATTATTTTTACTATCGGGCTGTATTATTTAGGGAGTAGGTAAGTGAGATTCGGAGGAGTTGTGCGTATTCAATGTCGCGGTTGCTTGTCTGATCTTGTTTCAATTAGTACGAGAATTTAATTATGTGTTTGATTGTAAGCGTGATATAAATTCAAATCGTACGAGAAATTTCCTCCAAATAATATATTTTAAAAATGCATCTGGATTTTATATTTATTTTATTAAAACATGAATGTGTGGTTTATTTGAACTCGTTACATGTTTGTATTGCGTATCATTAGGCAATCGTTTAAACACGATTTGTTCCTATCAAGTTCTTATAAAGACGTATTTCGAATTGAATATATTGTATCTATTTAGATTAAGCCGCATTTATTAATTCTAGAAAGGGTTTTCTGCTTCGAATGCAAGATATTATTTACAGGTCAGCCTGGCATATGAATAAAAATTGTTATACTACCGCCATCTATCGAACTCAAACATGACTGTAATAATAATTATCTTTCGATATATTGCTACGACTTTTAATAATACATGGTGCATTTTATAGTGATTGTCAGACGTACGTATTTATGGGGAAGGGTTTGTTCAGGGGTAGTTAACCTTCGGTCTTCCTTAATCGCGATAGTTATTCATATGACATTGTTTTATTCATTCAATATTAGAGATTTGAAATGTTTTCTACAACATATTCCATTATTGTGGGTCGTTTGCGGTTAGATCAGGGGTAGTTGACCTTCGGTCTTCCGTAGCCGTGATAGTTGTTCATATGACAATGTTTTTATACATTCAATATTAGATATTTGAAATGGTTTTTACAACATATACCATTATTGTGGGTCGTTTGCGGTTAGATCAGGGGTAGTTGACCTTCGGTCTTCCGTAGCCGTGATAGTTATTCATATGACATTGTTTTTATTCATTCAATATTAAATATTTGAAATGTTTTCTACAACATTATTCACTATTGTGGGCAGTTCGCGGTTGATCAGGGGTAGTTAACCTTCGGTCTTCCGTAACCGCGATAGTTATTCATATGACATTGTTTTATTCATTCAATATTAGATATTTGAAATGTTTTCTACAACATTTTCCATTATTGTGGGCAGTTCGCGGTTTGTTCAGGGGTAGTTAACCTTCGGTCTTCCGTGATCACGTTATTTACTAATATGACAGATTGTTTTGTTTTGTTCGTTTAATATAAGTAATATCGTATTTTTATGAGTTACCGTAATTATTTATCTATATGATTTTATTATTGAGAGTGATGCAACGAATGCTACTTTCATGAATACGAATATCGGGCCTACTATTCGGTGAATACGAATGCGAATATTTCCACCAAGGTGGGGGGAACTTGAACATACTGGTAAATATAATAACCTTGATGCAACGAATACTACTTCCACGAATACGAATATCAGGCCTACTATTCGGTGAATACGAATGCGAATATTTCCACCAAGGTGGGGGAACTTGAACATACTTGTAAATATAATTACCTTGATGCAACGAATACTACTTTCACGAATACGAATATCAGGCCTACTATTCGGTGAATACGAATGCGAATATTTCCACCAAGGTGGGGGAACTTGAACATACTTGTAAATATAATAACCTTGATGCAACGAATACTACCTTCACGAATACGAATGTTACGCCTACTATTCGGTGAATACGAATGCGAATATTTCCACCAAGGTGGGGGAGAACGCAAGCATACTTGTAATTGTATTGTTTATGTCTGCTTGTGATATCACTATACGGCGTAGATGAACTAGTTTGAAAGGGCTTATGTTCTGCATGTGCTTGGCGTAGAGGGAATAGTCTTCTTGTTTCTAGGATCCTATACAGGTTTACAGGTGCTGATATTGAAATATATATACAAGGAAAACACTATTTTGGGAACCATTAACTGGATGACAGATATTGAAGCACACATACACACAAGGAGGACGTTATGTTAAATACATGACTGGAAGGTTGTTATTGGAAAACACAGGCGCTACTAGAGGATATGGACAGTTTACAGAGAACTTCAACTTCTGTTCGGACCTTTTACTATTACTATTCTTTCGCCTTTTTGCTTAACCGTGGATGAACTAGATTGAAGGGGTTTATGTTCTGTATGTGCTCGGCGTAGAGGGAATAGTTTTCTTGTTTCCAGGATCTAATACAGTTTTACAGGCGCTGATATTAAAATATATATACAAGGGAAGTGAAGGGCTACACAGGCGCTGGTAATTGCTCAATTTTGGAGAGGACCCGTTATATTACTTCGGATCAGGATGCCATCTCAGAAGCAGACCAACTACAGAAATAAGATAAGAACCTTTAATATTATTTATTCTTTATTTTCTTATGTGTATCAAATGGAATGTTCGTGCTATATAATTTGTCATTGTCACATGGTCACTATTCATTTCATTACGTGGGTTCAGAGTTCGACGGCAACGGATGCAGTAACAAGTTGGTACTTGTCGGGGCTTGACGTCGGAATTATTTCTTAATTATCCTTAGATAGAAGCGAGGTCATTGTACGTGCATTCTGCATTTCAAACGTCTTACTAACATATATAAATACATATTATTGCGTTTTACAAATTGAATATGATCGCGGGAAATAGGCATTTCGTCCGGTTATGCAATATTAACTTCCAACGTAGCATAATGAGATCTTATTACCGGTGCTAGACTCTCGAGGTTAGTCACGTGATTGTTGTATAAATGGAATAATGAAGGGGATTGAAGAGAGAGATACACTCGCGATACAGATAGTTGTATGTAGCTGGGATCAAATGACGGGGTGCGTGTTCTCGGTCCAGGGGATGAACGGGACTGCGGGGACACTCTGGGTGGGTCTAAGTAGAATTGCGCAAAGCCTCCATACAGTTAAAATGTGTTCAGTCAAGCAAAGGTGAAGCATTTCGAATCGGACCAGAGCGTCGTGCCTCAAACACAGCCGGAGGGAAGAAGCCCCTACGTTCTTTCACTCCCCTTGGCCCGACGAGCTCGAATTCCGGATATGAATGTTCATGAATGTCAGCTAAAAGACTCAGGTAGCCGTACCTCAATCGAAACCTTCGTTCGGGACCTCATCAACGTACGAGACAGGGCGTTCCGCATGGACGAGCGACTATGAGAAGCAGGAAGCAATTTAATAATCTATACACTGCGCGAGGACATTACTAACACCATCATACTCATCATTCACCACCTTTTCTAACTTGCTGTATACAGAGACCTTCGGGGTTCTTCCTTCCCGGCCAGCGAGAAACATATCAGGAATTACACAATCAACTGTAATAATCATGCTGTTTTACCATCATTTAATATCTCTAGTCAATAAGACTACACCGTGGGATCAATCACATCAACTATAATTGGCGATGCTAACATGGCTCTGACTGACGCGCTCAAGGACGAGTCTTTTCCAGTCACCCAGTTAGTTCATTCAGCCCTTTAATCAGCAGTAAACATCATAATAATCCGGCTCATGTAGCCGCAACGTGGGATCCTCATCATTATACACCAGTCAATTTGACTGCCCCGCGGAATAATATACAAACCTTAATATCAGACTCGGGATTTCTTCCTGATATGTTTGTCGCCGGGAAGCGAGGACTTCGGAGGATTCCAGCAGGAGCAATAGAGTCTCGGCTTGATCTTGGTCTGCAGCTTAGTGTGGGAGGTTATGTCTAAACAGGAGTTAACCACCGGATGCGGCGATGCTCTGGGGCCGCATCCCCCTCCCCTCTACAGGGGGGGGGGGCATCTAGAATCCACGTTTGAACAGAAGTGGTTAGACACTTCTTAAATTTCACTTACAAATCTGTATCTTCCATTCCCTTAGAATCTCGGGCTGCGATAATGTCAGACAAAGCTTGCCCTGAGCCTCTGTTGCGCCTAGTTGTTATGAATATATGTTTACTCTTTCCACTATGTACTATGAACAGATTGAGCAGGTCGGACAACGTGGGATGCGCTATTGGTAGGTTTCTTACTTGTGTTTTTGAATATAACGTATGCTATTATATCTTGTAAATCTGTCATAAATGGGTGCCGCATGTAGTTGTGCTGACACTGTTCTAAGCTGCTATTATGAGATGTTGATAATCAAAGCGGGCGGAATCTTTAGCGTATGCCGTTAACTTGGCAACGATTGTATTGTTTTATATTACAGTATTTTAACCCCGGTGGTATTATAGTTATGGCGGTACAATGTAAGGGAGTTTTGCTACTAGAGTTTATTCCTCGGCTACGCCGCATATAATTGGCTTTTAGGCCGACTCCGGACGTGGACGATATCGGATATCTCTCATATAGGCGAAACTGTAGAATTCTAGAGCGGTTTCTAGAAGGACGAGTACGGATTAGTTACGTGCGTTTGTTATTTCCATAGTTATGTAAGAATTCGATCTATATTAGTCTAGTCGCGTTAATAAGAATACGAATCTCACCACATATCAAAAGAATTTTGGATAGCTACGGACACAACGGAGGGGGAATTTTCCTAACCACTAGATAGATTACGACTGGCCAATTTTGAAAATATAAATTCTTAACAAAAAAAAAAAATATTAGCTTTCATGTAAATATACTTCCGAAGTTCTAAGTTCGACTTAAGTTTTCATCTAGAAGCTTAAAGCATAAAGTGTGTGCTTAAAAGTCACAAAAGTCGTAATAAAGCTTAATTCGGTAGCTTAAAGTCTCAAGCTTTGGGCTTTTCGTAAAACTTATATTATTAAACTTTATAGTTAGGTATTTAGCTTAGGTGTACAGGTAGCTTACGTTACAAGTTATTTGCAAGATGAAGACCCCGCATCACAAGGTGTTTAGTGTTCTCAAGTTCAACAAAACTGCAGTGCAGAATTTGTGTTTTTGTCCCACCATCAGTAACATATCTGGACGACTTCAAATACAGGATCACAGCAGTGACGACATACCTAGGAGTTTAGAATGTATTTAACTTTCGCCTCGATGTTATCCATCCAGAATATCGAGGGAATAAAGATAATTTATAAATGGTCATTAAAACTTAATATCTGTCGGCCTTAAAGTCCAGTGGTCGTAAAACTTGCTTATCATACCTGAAATTTTATGCTCGAATCCCGATGAGCTGCAATTCCTCATGTGATTTTCTTAAGGCAATCGTCTTGCAAAATGAGCAAATTTCACATTTTTTTCTCATATCTTCTCTTGCGTTTTTCATTACATTTTTGTATGAAAATATATCATATTCATACATTTTAAATGCGAAAAAAATTGATAGATCTTCTTGATCGTCGCCGCAAGTCTGCTTGCAAAGTTTCAGCTCGATTGGATCACGAGAAAAGGATTAAAAATCGATCCAAAGTTTTTTCGTCAAGCAAGCAGACACCACGAGTTAAAAGAAAGGAAGTAAAAACTCAAAATCTTTGTCGTTATTACTTATTTAAACTATTTAATCAATGCGCGATGTATTTAAGACACAATACGCAGTGCTTTGATTAAATTGCAGATATATAAAATTTTGAATAAGTTTTTTAATTTTTTTGTAGTAATTTAAAAAAAATCATATCTATTCTAAATTTATTTAAGTAAAAAGTTGTCAACTATATAATTAAGGATGAAAAAACACAAAAAATCAAAAATATATAAAAACAGTTTTTTTAAAACATAAATTTTAAATAAACAAACTAACAGATTTTGCAATAATTAAAATAGATTTAGGATAATTGTTCACTTTGTAATATTATTGGAAAAAGGGCATCTCACATGGCTATTTATTTAGTCATAAAAGACCCACAAATTGCAGCAATTTTCTTCATTTTTTGAACATCGTAGGTTTGGTTATTTAATAAATGATTAAATAATTCAATTTGTATCATTTTTATAAGATATCCGTATTTATAATATATGGAACCTGATAAATAAATTTTTTGATATATTTTCATACAAAAATGTGATAAAAAGCGCAAGAGAAGATATGAGAAATAATTTGAAAATAGCTCACTTTGATGATTTTGTATATTTTTCGCTACAGTAATTGAATCTTGTATCAGGTTGCATTCATAAAAATTAAAATTAAAATAAAAAACTCAGTTAACAGTAAGTCCTTGTAAAATAACGTTGGGTCCACTTTTTTAAACACTTTGTGCATATTTTACTGTTTTTATTTGTGCATATAAGGTACTTGACATGGTAGAACACTTTTTGTGAGCACCTAGCACTTACACACTTAAATAATACTTTAAGCACTTAAGGAGGGGTCGCGGTCGGGAGCCTGCAACGTTCCTTCACTCCGGTAACTCGAACCTTAAGATTAGCGAAGTATTCACCTCATGAATTATTAAACCTATGATCCTTATGGTTGTGCACAAAAAAAGTTTAGTAGCAAAACATTGTTATTAACGTTATGCGCTATAAATTTTTTAATGTATTTAAGTTATCGGAAATAATGCCGGGGAAAAATAGTTCCCACCTCAATACGTAATTATCTATGAGTAATAAGGTGGGCAGGGATCTGATCGAATGCAATTAGTTCATTTATGAATAATAATAAGATTTTTCCATTGTTGTTCCACATATGTTGAAAACGTCTCAGTAACGGAACAATATTAAATGTTTAGTTAGTGCTCAAAATTGCACATTAAAAAACTCTAAAACCTCTATTGTATTATTCGACTTATATTGCAGCGAATGAATTTTTCAAAATCGATATAATTTACTGTAAGGATAATTAAACTATTTACATAAAAAATAAGTCAGAAAATATTAAAAAGATAATGCAAACTTTGATGTTGCATATCTCCATAACTGTTGATATTAGGTCACGGTTGCTTGAAAATTTTTGACTCATCATCAAGGCAAAAATCCACTTGTAATTTTTACTGCTAGCTATGAGATACTCTGCGTTTATGCGCAAATTGTGGGTGGTTTCAAAGTCTTCTGATCATGATCGATAAATGACCTACAGCAACAGGCAGTATTTCTATCGAAATCTACCTAAAACGCACTCATATAATTTGTTCTTGACATTGAAATATCGATAAACTTGTTACACGGTAACACCCCTTACACTTCTACCCCTACTTCCTACCCTCAGCACACACACGCACGCTACACCAACCTTAATCCCAGCCACCTCACCCTTCTTCCTCTCACTCCAACTGCCTTCTGCTCTACTTCTATGTAGTTTGCATTTTGCCTTTTTCTGGCTTTTTTGGTATTTTCGATTATCTATATTGTTTTATTGAGTATTTTTGTTTATTATGGTTTATTGTATTTTTAAAAATTAAAAAGGTCACATTCTTTTTATTTTGCCACATTGTGCTCTGTTTTGTATTGTGGGAGTCTATTAACGGTATATCCACTGCCCGATACATCATAGCACTTTAAACCACTGTACTGTTATTTATTTATAGTTTTTGTGTGTAGTTTGTAGAACTTCATGTCTACTTTTAATGAAATTTAAAATAAATTAAATTTTTATAAATATTATTATTACGTTCTAGCGATTAAGTGTTATTTTAAAGGTGAGAGCTGTTTCGACTTGTAAGGCCATTATCAAACTATTATAGTTTGATAATGGCCTTGCAAGCCGAAACAGCTGTCACATTTAAAATAACACATCCTGCAGAACTTAATAATAATATTTATTAATATTTTATTTATTTTAAATTTCATTGAAAATAAACCGTACTATAAAGTTTTCGCAAATAAATACAGTACTTGGCCAAATTATTGGAACCAAGAAAAGAAATATCTGTTTAAGCAGCTCAATTATGTTTGAAATCTACCTTTATTATCGTTTATTTTGTTGATTATTTTTATTAGCAATACTGGGGAGTTATTTGGGGGGCAAACGACATGCATTGTGGGGCACTGTGGGGCAGCAAGATTGCACTTGTAACCCCACAATGCATGTCGTTTGTTGCCAGTTTACTGTCCAACCCAACATCAAAGTGTTGGATTGACCACGAAACTCGCCTGATGTGTATGCCATCGTGGTTGTTTTGGCGCTTTTAAAGAGGCAAATTGATAAAAGCTGATTTATGAATGCAATCTTAATTCGAACCTTCAAGAAATAATTAAAGAATGTACAAAGAGCGTGCTTAGGCAGATTCAGGCACTTATTCAATTCAACTCAATTTTTTTATATAACATTTACATTACAAACACAAAATTTAATACATAAATGTTATAAAAAATTTTGAATTATGTAAGCATATATTAACAAGCAAATATCAAACATTATAAAATCATTTATATCAAAGGTGTAGAAGGATCCCGCTTCGGAATACCCTCTCAGAGACATGGAACAACAGATCGATATCCAGAGCAATATTGTTCAGCATAGCAGTAGCTCTTCCAACTGGCATAACCATTGGCAGGTTGGTCCAGTATATTGAAATGGGAAACAATCTATGCTGACGCTGTCTTAGGTAATTATCGGGAACATACAAACCAATGCTTTGCATAATTTCAGGATTATCGATCACACCGCGCAACAATCGATAAAAATGCGTAATCAGATACGCATTCCTTCTAGTTTCCAAATTGTTGTAGCCAAGCATATCCTGGTAGAACTCCCTTCTGGACGACGCCGACGTGCTGGAACTCAGCATCCCAAGAGGGGTAGTTTTCTGTACTTGAGTTCGAAATATCTAATAAAATACTTACTTTGTAAAAAATCACCCAATTTTTAGTTAAATCTTATAAACAGTTCAAAGTTCATATCGTATTATCGGCGCCTGCCTCGGATAGGAAGAGATCCGTGGTTTGAATCCCTGTAGCAGCCAAATATTTTTTCATGAATTTGATTTTTCTGTACGTCTTTCTAACTGTTAAATTAATTTGGTTCGTAACGTCGTTTAGGTCTGATAATACGGCCAAGCAGTGAAACAATCGCCCACATAGATACACATAGAAGTGGTAAAGTGGCACCGTACCGTGAAGCTCCGCGCCAAGAAGGGCGCCGACACGGAGAGCACGAGCAGGGCGGCGGCGGCGGCGAGCAGGGCGGCGGGCGCGGAGGGCGCGGGCGGCAGCGCCAGCGCGGCCAGCGCCAGCGCGGGCGGCAGCGCCGCGGCGGCGGCCAGCGGAGCGCCGGGGCACGCGCCCCCGCAGCGCCGGTACTGCCGCTCCAGGGCGGCGCTGCGGAAGCCCAGCCAGAAGCCGGCGTGCTTCGCCATCTCGCTGAAACCGAACAGACTATAGTAACACCCGGCTCATTGCAATTTTTCCATTCTTTCATTTCTTTTTTTTTTTTTAAATAGAGATGTAGAAATAGAGAACACGGAATACGTGTCATATTTATATTCTTACTATTTTCAAACTAAGCTAAACGCTTGTGCTATGAAAATGGGAACAACTTGCCGGTCTGGAGTGAGGTACGAACCCGCGACCTTTGGATCACGAGGCGAGTGTCTAACCTAACCTAACCTACCCACAAGACCAACAACTATTTTAACCGCAGGTCACCAAAATATGTTGACATCGCGGAGTATAAAATTGAACAGAATATTTAGAGAATTTAAAAAATTTTCAAGAATACAATACTGAATTTTATGTCCTGGAAAACATCGTTAATCGAGATATATTATAAATGTCTCTAGAGACGAAGCTACTTTTGTTATATAGGAAAGTAGGTATCGAAGCCTTTATGAGTGTTTAGAAGCCTAGGGCATTATGTGAAATGGCTTAAATGACCACTTTACACAATCTAATGTTCACAATTCCACCCATGATAGACTACCACACCTATCAAATTTTCTCGACTCTTAATAATAAAATATCATTCAAACCTGTTCTGTTGTTTGAAATACTCAATTCATACAAAATTCAGTGCCTTAAATGCACTTTCACTATCTTAATTACTTAAAATTTAAAAAGGACTGATTTAAAATATTTTATCTAGCGTCTGTATATTAAATAATATGTAAAAACTAAGAAAGTATACTTAAATCCCTCACGACACTTTTCTACACCGTTTACGCCTGTTTATACTTGCGTAAATCTGTAAGTATCAAAATACGACAGAGCTTTCTGGACTACCCAAAAATATCCCAGACCATAATTTCTTGTATCATTAAAAGAAAAGAAATTATTAGACAATTAATGTTATCATTGACAAAAATATCAATCCTGCTACTCCCTTAAGATATCTCATTATTTCTTCTCAGTCTCGATTCTTGATTCAAGGCAAAGGTGAAAACTCAATTGAGTAGACCTGGGCCCAGCTTTAAAAGGAGTCAAATTACTATTGTTACATTTACATCGTCAGGGTGTTTTATAAAGGTTTTTCCGAAACATGTAGGTGTAATTAATGAACATAAGTATATACAAATAAATAATAAAATCAATTTTTAAAAGTCAATCTGCAAACTTGCTCAACCAATTGAAAAAATAAATATTGTCGATCTAGAAAAAAGTGTTCAAAACATTTTTCACACCTTATTAATTTGAATATATTTAAATAAGAATCAACAAATTGACAGCGTTGTTTTGAACTTATTAATTTCAGTTCAACTCATTAAAATATTCAAAATTCGGCTATAAAATTAATAAATAAAGAAAGTGCTACTAAAGATATACAGGAACTCTTCAAGAAACAAGGCTCTATGCCAATTAATGCTATCTTGTGGTACAAACTAATTACACGATATCATGACAATGGGACATATAAGCATAGATTGATTCATAAACATAGTACCAGATTTACGGTTAAAGAAGGACTACGAATACCGAAGGTCATAAATAAATATGGACAAAGAACATTAAAATATGTCATACCAAAAATATTAAATAAAATCCCATGTCGTGTCAAAATGGATATTAACAAAAAGGGGCAAAATACTGAATTAGTGAATATGTTACTAAATAAAAGAGACTTATTTTGATTTTGGTAATATTTGTATTGTTTCTTGTATTGTTATATTGTGGTGTTGATTTGTATTTGAGTTTATAAGATCTATTGTAATTAATTAATATGAATGTATTTCTGGTAAATACAATTTATTTATATATATATAAATTGATGCACCTACAGACAAATATCAATATGATGTTTTGTGGGTCTGAGATGTAAAAAAAAAAAAATTAATAAATAAAAATAAAAAAATAAAAAATAAAAAAAAACACTAATTTCAATTTAACTTCATTACCCTAATTTCAAACCATTGCATAGGAGTATTAGAAAGATAAAATTCGTTTCACGATTTAGTTTTTATTTTAGACGTAATAAATTATATGTTCATGGTATTCCTGGTACCATTACAGTGATTTATAACCAATAGCAATAGTGTACACATTAAATATTGCCAAGCGACTAGTTTTCAGGCATCAACAAAGCGCACTCTATTGCTTGACACTGATATGAGTAACACCTTTAATGGATTGTGTGGATAATCATGGTACCTAATCACGGTAATCTTAAATATTATTTATTGGTGACTGCATTAATTTAATTCCGTTTTAAATGAGTTAAAATAAACATGGTAGATAAATTACCTGTGTCCATCTCTGCTCACCAGTTCTTTTCTTAATCTATTCTTGAATTCATCAGAGTCCTCTCTTGATTTTCCCTCTAGGACTCCTTTGTCTTCCTCCATTGGACTCTTCACCTTGAATAAGAATAACAATATTCAAATCATAAAATATTTGCAATGCACAGAATACATTTTTTCAGTATCATGAAAATAATTATTTCCCCTAAATTAAAACAAGTTCTTTGGAAATGTGTTTTATTTGTTAATATAATAATCAGTACAATAAATTCTTTACATTTAATTTTTAAAATGCAGTTATTTTCTAAATAACATTTAATTTTTAGTGATAGCTTTCTTTTTTAAATAATTTTCGATCTCGTCAAATAATATCATCAGATGATCCGCACAAAAGTTGTAGCTTGGATCAAAAATCTTTCCAGAAGCATTCTCCCTGAATAAAAATTCCGCAAGAAAGTCTATGGGATCAGAGGGCCTGAGTTTGGCTACCAATGTCAATCCTTTAATCAGTAAAGGAAATACTTCTCTCATCAGGTACTGTCGTAATGCATCAGAATGGACTCGTATCCTTTCCATTTCTTCTTTCTTCAAGATCTTGTAAAGCATTGTCCACTGTTTCATTTTTTCTCTATTTTCTTCGTCAACTGTCTTTTTAATAACCTCTATTCTTTGTGATTCGGCTCGCTGGGTTCGGAGTTCGATTTCGCTCGCAGTTTCTAGTTCTTCTTTTATAAATGTGGTGCTGGGTTCCCCGATCGCTTCGACAATCATATTAAAAATCATTTCCAGGCTCATTTTGTCCTCAGTTAAATCCAATCGTCGAATGTCAACTTGCATGTCTTCGAAGTACGTTAAAAGAGTTTTGTCTTCACTGAGAAGTTGTCTGAATTCTTTTAAATTCTTCACCATGTCACGTTCATTGTACGGTAAATTATTTATATATTTTTCGCGCTGCAGCATTACTCTCTCGCAGAGAAATAAGTCTGGAGCTTCTAGCGATACAACTAAGTCTGGCAGTTTGTATTTCTTTGTAATCTCTTCAACTTCTGGACTCGTTTCATCATCGGGTTCCACTTCAACATCGCCTGTCTCAGGAGTAATTGCTTCAACATGTTCTCCAAAAATATCCACGCAATCTTGGTGAAGTTTGGGAAATCCTTCAAATATCCATCCTTTGTTTTTGCTTTCCATGCTTACAACTTTTATTTGAAGATATTTAATGAGAATTTCTTTTGGTAATATACTTAGGTCTTGAATTTTCTGAAATTCAGTTTTCAGCTCTTCTAAGTTTTCGTCGTTTAACGAAACGTTACATTTTCCTTTGGAAGTCCCGCTGTCAGTATCCTCAGACTTTAAATTGCTATAAAAATTCAATTTCCATTTCAGTTCTTCTTTTATCAATTCGTGTAACCTTTTTTCCGAATAAACTGAAAGTCCATAGAATGAAGATAGTGCCATCGCCAGTTTAGTTTTTCCTGAAGCTGGTGGTCCGAATATTAGTATTTTATGTGGTTTTAGGTTCAAATGATATTTAAACTCTTCATAAATGTTATTCATGTCAGCTAAGAAGGAGCAGGTATGTGTCCATTGCCTTTCGCCTTCATAAATATACGAGGGCTCCATTATAATATCGGCTGTTATTTGATAGTATATGTGGGAAGTTATACCAGCTAAAAATATAACTTCTTCTTTGGGAACATACTTAAAATATCCGCAGCCGTAGTTTTTTCCTATAAGAAATACAATATCTTGCAATTTTAAAACATCTCGCTCGACAGCAAAAATAAATGTCTTTGATTTAGGGAATTCTTGCAACACTGAGCCAATGATGATTGAAAGGTCTTTAACGTGAATTACTGGCAAATTATTTTGGCCGTCACCGTATATTGGGATTACTCTTTCGTTTTCCCAAGCCATTTGAAAGAAAGGAAATAATAAATTTTCTTCAAATCCATACGTCAAGCCCGCGGTGACAATAATAACTTTAATTCTTTCATTGAATTTTTTTCCTAAGTTTATCAATTGTTCTTCGACTTTATAATGATCGTTATAAGCATCGTTTGGAACACGGTCATTAAAGTTATCTTCATTAAGTATTATTTTTTGTTCTTCAGAATCTTCATCTACAGGTTTTCTTGAGGCCCATGTCAAAATTGTAGATATTAAAATTATACGTCTTACATCAGATTCGGGCATGATCTCCGCTTCTCCGATTTGTTCCCCTTTTACTTCTAAATTTTCATCTAATGCTTCTCCCATATAATGTTCCTCTGATCCTTCTAAATTTTCTTCTCCAGCATGTTCCAGTGATTCTTCTGAAGGTTCTTGAATTGGTCCATCAATATGTTCCGAAATAGTTTCATCCGATTTTTTGCGCAGTGATAGTTCTATGTGTTGTAACAGTTTTTCCGCCAATTTGACTGCGTCAATCGATTGGCTGATATCAAGAATAATAACTCCACACTGCAAAGCGACATTAAAAGAATCTTCGAGGGATATGATAGACTTGACACCATTTTGTTCTTTAACAGATTTATCGTTGACAGTTCCAACGACTTCAAAATAAGTATTCCGGATGGATCCATCGGCAGCTTCAGGAGGCAGTGCAGCTGGTTCTCTTTGGGATTCTGGAGTACCTAGATGTGGTCCATCTTCACCTATTTTTTCATTTGCTGGATGTGAGATTATACTGCTGTACGTAAGTGTTGATAAATGGGATGCAAGACATTTTCCGTGGTAAGAATTAACATTATTCATAAAGACCAGGTTCTTATGAAATTCCATTGTATGCGATGCAGAAGATGTGATATCTTACTAAGAGAAAAATAGAAGTCTTCAAAAAGACGATGAATTTAAATTGTCGAAATTTTTCTAAAATTTTACGGCACTTGGATTAAATTTTATCTTTTTTGACATTTAAAAAATAATTGAAGATCCGTAGAGAATAATATTTAAAGAATTTTACGTTTTAAAAAAAACTGTTCTAAAATTAAAGTACCTGGCATTTTTTGTATAATTTTCTAAATATGGTAGGTAGGTACAATTAAATCTAAAAATTATATAGCAAACAAAATTTTACTAGGTTAGTACCTACCCCATGGACACCATGTGACAAAATGTGACTAAATTAAATAGTTTTGGAAAATCTTTTTACAAAAATTCAAACAATAATCTAAAAAAGGCTAATTGTTTAAGGAGTATTAATTAAGTGTTTAATAATTATTAAAAAGAAAAGATTTTTCACATACTTTTTTCATTAGATAGGTATTCCTGTTTCTATGCATTAGCACTCGAAAAAAGTTGTATTTTTAAAATAGCTCAATTGATCTTGTATAATAAACTATCGTGTTTGAACTCTCAACTAAACACATAATCAAAAGGGGTTCCGAAAAATTAAAAATATAATTTCGAAACAAAACATAAGTAGAATACACCATTTTTGGAATGTATTCAAGACATCAGTGGTCAAGAAGGTTAAACACAAAAGGCATAGAGTTACTCGAATATTTATAATATTAACAATGATAAATGGAGATTAGTTTCCATGTAAAATATAATATCCGAAGTCACCAATTAATATTAAAAATTACATATAATTGCGGCTCGCCCACTGGCTTTCCATATCGAGGGTTCCAATTTGGATTCCCGGTGAGCTCATAATATATATATGTGACTAATTTACTAAAACTCAGTTGTTTTTGCGATGCATTTTCCTTCCTAAGTAATTGGGTATTATAGTAAGTTAAAATAATAGCGTTTAAAAATATATATGTGTATTTACTCGTGTATTTCTCATGAGTACTATGTGGTACTATTTAATTAATTTGTGTTCATAATCAGAACAAATAAATTACGTACAAACGTCAATTAAATGTAGGTGGATAAAAATCTCTGATAAATTATAAGCAAGGGAGCAATTGAGTTAAATTTACTGCATTCTGCTCCGGACCACATACGGATATAATCCTCTCGAGAGCATCTCGTCTTCGAATAACAAGAAACCTTTGAGAAAAATATATATTTCAGATAGGTATTTACACAAGCCTTCACATATACATGTACTGAATCACTTCAAATTAAATCGTCACTATATATTTAGTATACGAATTGGCTCTTGAAATAAACGTAACTATGACAAAGAGTCTTTGAGAAGATCGCTTTTAGCAAATGAAGAAAACTAATAGACTTGAAGACTACGAAGAGGTCAGTAATTTTATCTACCTGTTATCTACCTGGGAGCTTGTCTCTGAAAATTTAGGCTACAATGTCAAGGTTTAAAGGAAAATTGGTGTAGCCAAGAATACTTTGTTGAAAATGAACAAAATTTCGAAAAACTGCTGTAAAATCAAACTTCCACGCGTGCATGGACCATAGTTTTGTAACTTTCTGCCAATCTCAACACGTGAACATGGTGCTGAAATTTACCTGACCTAAATCTTTGAAATTCATCTCATCGTAGACTCGGGCTATTCATGAATACTATGCTCAGACATTATTAGGTGTAATTAAATCCAATCAGAAAGGAGTTAAAAATATTTGGACGTTACGATGGATTAGAAATGTAATTGACAACCACATATCCAAAAAAAGTTCTCTACTCGCATCAAAAATCTTTGTCTTTAAAAATATTATTCCATTTCAAACCCTTCAATCCTTGTATGTGCTTATGATAGAGCTCCTTATTTTATATGGTATTTTGGTATAGGGAAGTGCATTTGAAACTAATTCAAAGACTACCAAAGCGTATAATTAAATAAAGATCAAGTAAAAATAAAGTAAATCTAATCAAAACAGAACAAAACGATATTTTTTTTGGAAAAAAAAAATGAATATATAAACATTATTATATAAATTTGTACAGTCTAATACTAAATAATTACTTTTATGTATTTAACACGTAAAATAATAAAAATCTGTAAAATTGGTTAGTATACATATTTTACAAAGGTTTAATAAGGAGTGAGAACATTGGTAAAATGTCAATGATGTTCAATGGCATGCCCTCTGATTTGAATACCTTAAATTCGGTAAATAAAGGTGAAGGCGTTGACTTATATTGATGTTGTAGTATATATATATATATATATAATTGCATCAGTTTAGTATATGCATATATTTTGTTCTTACAATATAGTATATGTATGTACCTAAATACATAAGTATGGTTTACCTCCATCGAATTTTTTCTTTAATATTTTTTTTTAATTTCATTTTGTTAGTTGTATAATTTATATGCTATGGCTAGTGGTATCTCGAAATCAATGTCACAATAAATAAAAAAGAAAACAAAAACATAAAGGGACTTTACACAATTATTTAAAAACAACTTTATTTTGTGAAATACTACAATCCTTTCAAGAAAAGGACATAAACATGAGTATTTCTTTTAAACATGAGTAGGTATATCTACGGTGACAACCATTACAAAACTAATGTATATCCTTTTATATGTACGAGCTGTTTCGCTCGTGGCAAGTTTTCTCTACCGTCCAACGTTGAATCGAATTAGAATTAAATCGTGTGATCTCGCCAGGGGCGTGCTGTAGTGTTTTCATCTTATCTAATCCAATTTATTGCTCCCTAGCCGGCTTCCAGTCTTCTGACTTCTAGCTGTCCTGATTTTCTTTCGTACACGATAATAACAATTATTGTAGTTTATAAGTTGAATAGAAATACCGAAAGGAAACTAATTTTTAGTATCCTTTTTTGTATTATCGCAAGCATATTTTCCTTAAGTCATAGGGTTTTTATTTCCCAAAGGAAAAAGCAAGGATGATGATAATGTTGTAAAAGGAGAAGGTTGAAAAGGGGATACAAGCCTTAGCTCGTAGTCCCTAGGCTAACATATTTTATCGTCCAAAACGGTGTAAATTATTTCAGTCTTTTGTTTTCTTTGGAATGCTTTTTATCCGTGATCTCTATGAATTTACACACTTCTAAGATAACCAATTATTTTGCTGTAGTCACCTGTGTCACCTTAAAATTGGAAAGTTCAACTTTATTTTAACTCAAAAATACTTCAAATGGCTATAGCAAATTACAAAAATGAACTGTTCCAGGGATTTTCTTATTGTAAATTTTAATTTCACCACGATTATAAAATTATTTAAAAAACATGTAACAACAATCAGACTAGCGTATAATATTAAAAATATTTAAATAGAATAGATACGTACATCAAGCATTGCACCTAGGCCAACCGCTAAGCAAATTAGAAGCATATATAAAATATTCCTTAAATGGTCTATATATAGATTTACTGTTAAAATGTATTTCACAACTTTTTGTTCCAATGATCAAATTTTATCAATTTCTCATTCGTTTTCTACGTTTACGTACTCGTTTGTTTATAATTAGATATTAAACATAATACATGGTATCATATTGCACTGTATTTTTTTTATAATAAGCCACTCCCGTAAATCCAAGTTATTCTGATTTGGGAATACACAAAGATAATAGTTTAATAAAAGTTCTGCTAGAATTGTACATGAACATTGAGAAGTATTTTTTGAGTACCTTCATAACCTTCCAGGCACATAATTCTAAAAAAGTTTGGAATACACGGTAAATATGACAGCGGGTACTATTTTTAATAAATAGTGATTTATTTCTACATGAGATATTTTCAACGCACGCCGTAGAATATATATTCCCGTATATGAGCCCGAGATCTCTGATAGTTAAAAGTATTATTATCTGATGCAGTCAGAGGATGAATTATAATAATTGGATAGCAATGATGTGGCAATACTGATTTGCAATGACGTGACAAAGTTGTACGTCATATTTTTTAGATTATTTTAATTTAAAAAAATAAGTTGTTGGTCAATGTTTTTGAATCAAGGTAGTTGATCCTCGTTTTATAGAATATCTTTTATGATTAATGTTAATTACACAAACTTACTCATCTATTATTGCATCCAAATTATATTATTTTATTAATAAATTATTATATTTACATTAATATATTATAGAATTGAATCTCTGAATTGACTGTGATCATAAATATGTATTTGTATAGCCCAACCGAAAGAAAGGTTAGTTAGGATATAAATTATGATCTTGCTTACCTGAATTTTCTTATTTTAAATTACCTATCTACCATATTACCTATTATCTGTTACCTTTACCTAATTACCTATCTATTTCCTATTTCAATTACCTACCTATGTTAAATTATATAATAACTTAATCAGAATTCCAGTCAACACCCGCCACGGATTGTTAATATTAGTATCTGTTCAATAGCAGATATAAATCCAAATAAAAATTATGAAATTCCTACCTCGAGAACAGGAACAACAGAAATTGTTGAGATGATCCTTGTGGCCGAACATATTACTTAATGCGTGTATTTTTTTGTATTAGCCCGTTTAAAACAGTAACACATAAGAAATCTTTTTATATATCATTGATTTATGAAAAGACAATGACCGTCGGGCACATTCTTGGCTTTAGAAATTGGCGGCTGGTGTCTTTTTACTGTTATAAATATTATTCAACACGCGCTGACCGTGCCGTGATGTTACGTCGGCCATTTCTTTGTTTTCTCATTCGTAGGCCAAATCACAAAAAAAATGCAAACCAGAATACTTTCATTAGGAAATGATGCCAGTTGAAGACCCCATGGCAAGAAGTTGTTAACTAACATTTTTGTCAAAAATGAGATAATAAACCGTCTAAACTAAATATTGTACACTCTTTCCATTGGAAATAAGTTCAGTACTTAAAAATAATTAGAATATGTTCAAATCATAGGGATGAATATGTTGACTACACTTTTTCGTAAAAATCAAATCAGTTCCTGATGGGAAGAACATGTTATCTTCAATAACATGTTCATGCCATCATTCTGAAATTAACACGCCTTTTAATTTGATTGGAATATTTATGGTTAATATAAATTTTACACTGGCAGTACATATATTATATACAGTACGTATAGTATATTAGGTCCTTACATATGAAATTGCGTTTTGCCGTACTGGCAAATTTGATCTCAAATATCTTCTCTTTGGTTAGGAATTCCAAATCCAAATTTATACAGCTATTTACTCATGTATTTGTGTTTTGAAAATTATAATTCATTTGTTTTTTCCTCAATTGTTTTTTTCTTTGCGTCACTCAGTTTACAAAATGAAAAACTTGAAATATCGCGTGATTTACGAGTACGAGTTCCACCGTGGCACCGCGGCACCAGAAACGGCTCGAAGGATTAATGATGTGTATGGCGACGGTGCCCCAAAAGAAAACACAGTGCGTTTTTGGTTCCAACGTTTTCGTTCTGGAAATTTCGACCTGCAGAACAAGCCCCGTGGACGGCCGGAGACCAAAGTTGATAATGAAGAATTGAAGGCTATTGTGGAAGCGGATCCATCGCAAACCACATCCGAGTTAGCTGCAGGCTGCGGTGTTAGTGATAAAACTGTTTTAATCCACTTGAAGCAAATTGGTAAGGTGAAAAAGCTTGAAAGGTGGGTACCTAACGAATTGAGTGAAGCAAATCAACAAACGCGCGTTGACTGCTGCGTTGCATTACTCAACCGGCACAATAATGAAGGGATTTTAAATCGAATCATTACCTGTGATGAAAAGTGGATCCTGTACGATAATCGGAAGCGCTCAACGCAATGGCTGAACCCTGCCGAACCAGCCAAACCATGCCCCAAGCGAAAATTGACTCCAAAAAAGTTACTTGTGAGCGTTTGGTGGACTAGTGCTGGTGTCGTGTAAATAAATATATTATAATAAAAAAAATCGGCTTTATGTTCCTCCCATACTAAACGCCAATTTCATATGTAAGGACCTAATATTTGTTTTTATTTGAAGACTATTATAATATGTACTTATATATTATTTTTCAATAATTTTAAATGTTACATACCATGATTTTTATTATTAATTTACATGCCAGGTATTTTGTAATTTTGGATAATGGATGGTAAAAACGGACAGCATTTGACGGGTTGTATGATGTTCGTATTTTACCAATTTTAAAAAGGTGTTATTCTATTAAAAATGAGTTCCAGAGGCGAAAAAATGGTTGTGAATTACATTTTTTTTGGAAAATTAATATATATTTTTTGTGCATAAATGCGTTTTTTTTTTACTTTGTAAATACTTTTCTGATATTTTAGTGACATAAATATATAAAAATTAATCTTGAATTAGCAATAAAACATATTTTTTAAAGGCGAAATGCAAATGTCTAAATATCTCAAAATGACTTGAATGTTAGTTAACAACTTCTTGCCATGGGGTCTTCAGTAGTGAGTTGTTATTTCTGTGAACTTATTAACTGAAGTTTCTTACAACTTCTAAAGTTTAATCTATCTGTCTTAGGACATGCGTTTGAAATGAATTTAAATTTACAATAAATTTACAATAACAAGATACAAAAATCTAAAGCCATGTTTGTAAGTGTACTAGCGCAGTTATTCTTGATATTGCTGAAATATAAAACACACACATACACGCTGGCTGATTTAGTACATTATTTAAGAGGTGCTTACATGCTTAACGACCCGTGTGCATAAAACGCGACACGTTAAAATATAATCTCAAAGTTGAGCTAAGATAAATCATCATTCCATGAACATTTGGATCTGGAAAGAGACAAAACCTTAAACAAAACACTACAAAAACGTTGAAAATCGTTTTTGCCAAAAACGTTCCTATAACTGTTCATTACCAAGGCAATTATTGCATTCCTTCTGTTTCTGTTCCACCCGAGTGATGAAAGAAATATTAGGTCCTTACATATTAAATTGGCGTTTTGCCGTACTGGCAAATTTGATCTCAAATATCTTCTCTTTGGTTAGGAATTCCAAATCCAAATTTATACAGCTATTTACTCATGTATTTGTGTTTTGAAAATTATAATTCATTTGTTTTTTCCTCAATTGTTTTTTTCTTTGCGTCACTCAGTTTACAAAATGAAAAACTTGAAATATCGCGTTATTTACGAGTACGAGTTCCACCGTGGCACCAGTGCTGCAGAAACGGCTCGAAGGATTAATGATGTGTATGGCGACGGTGCCGCAAAAGAAAACACAGTGCGTTTTTGGTTCCAACGTTTTCGTTCTGGAAATTTCGACCTGCAGAACAAGCCCCGTGGACGGCCGGAGACCAAAGTTGATAATGAAGAATTGAAGGCTATTGTGGAAGCGGAGCCATCGCAAACCACATCCGAGTTAGCTGCAGGCTGCGGTGTTAGTGATAAAACTGTTTTAATCCACTTGAAGCAAATTGGTAAGGTGAAAAAGCTTGAAAGGTGGGTACCTCACGAATTGAGTGAAGCAAATCAACAAACGCGCGTTGACTGCTCGTTGCATTACTCAACCGGCACAATAATGAAGGGATTTTAAATCGAATCATTACCTGTGATGAAAAGTGGATCCTGTACGATAATCGGAAGCGCTCATCGCAATGGCTGAACCCTGCCGAACCAGCCAAACCATGCCCCAAGCGAAAATTGACTCCAAAAAAGTTATTTGTGAGCGTTTGGTGGACTAGTGCTGGTGTCGTTCACTACAGCTTTCTTAAATCTGGCCAGACGATTACGGCAGATGTCTATTGTCAGCAACTGCAAACCATGATAGAAAAGCTAGCTGCTAAACAACCGAGGCTGGTTAATCGCTCTAGGCCACCGCTGCTTCATGATAACGCTAGACCACATACTGCACAACAGACGGCTACCAAATTAGAGGAGCTTCAATTGAAATGTCTAAGACATCCACCGTACTCTCCGGACCTTGCCCCAACAGATTACCATTTTTTTCGAAATTTGGATAACTTCTTGCAAAGGAAAAAATTCAACTCCGATGGGGCAGTCCAAACCGCCTTCAAAGATTTTATTGATTCCCGTCCGAATGGTTTTTTTAGTAAAGGGATCGATGAACTACCTATGAGATGGCAAAAGTGCATAGATAGCAATGGTACATACTTTGATTAAATAAATATATTATAATAATAAAAAATCGGCTTTATGTTCCTTCCATACTAAACGCCAATTT